>APFE030630039.1:1230-15533 GCA_000404065.3 Pinus taeda | reverse complement strand
CCATTCCTTTTCTATTCAACAAGTTAAGACCTCCAAAGTTGAGATGTCCAAATCTCAAGTGCCACAACCAATTTTCATCTTTTGGTTCGCTTTGGAAAGCCTCTTGTGTCATTGCTGCTATTTCTACTCCATCTTTTAAATCTGCTTTCATTCTGAGAGGGAACATCCTGTTCCTTGTCATCTTCACTTCAGCAATACATCGTTTGCTGGGTGGTCTATCCATGATGGTGCATACATCATTCTCAAAGAAAACATTGTAACCTTTTTGAACAAGTTGTCTAATACTTAAGAGGTTAGATTTCATTCCAGGAACATAATAAACATCTGCTATGGTTTTCTTTTCACCTTTTCTTGTTAAGACATTTACTTCGCCTTTTCCCATAACAAAAAATTTACTATCAGTCCCTAGTGTGACTTGTGACTTCACACTTTGGTCTAACATAGAAAACAACGCTATGTTTCCTGTCATATGATTACTACAACCGGAGTCTAGAAACCATATATCTTCACTCTTTGATTCAGCCATATCATAAGCTAAAAACAAATTATCTTGGCTGATATTTTCTCTAGTGAAATTTGCACTAGTTCTATTATTCATATCATGCTGCTTCTTCCTACATTCATTTGCATAATGCCCATATTTTTTACAATAGTGACATTGGACACTGGATTTATCATACCTTTGTCCTTGAGCATGATGTTATCCACTTTGTTGGCTGCTGCCTTGGCCTTGGTTCTGATTTGTATTGTTCCTATTCCTTGAACATTTGCCGGATTGTTTCTTCCACCTCTGTTTTGGCTTTTGCCTCTTCCTTTCTTGTTTCCTCTGCCTTGACCTCTCCCTCTTCCAAAGAACATCTGGGTCTTAAAGGCACGCTTTAGAGATGAGTTTTCATTTCTACTCAATCTTTGCTCATGTGTCATCAGTGATGCATGTAGTTCATCAACTGAGAATTTTGTGAGATCCTTTGTCTCTTCTATGGTGGTGACAATCACATCTAACCTTGAGGGTAGGACCCTCAGTAGTTTCTCCACAATCCTCCTTTCTTCAAGGATTTCTCCATGAGACCTTATCTGTGTGACCAGACCAATCACATGTGTGGAGAATGAGTCAATATTATCTAACTCCTTCATGCACAGATTCTCAAAACCTCTCCTCAGCAACTGTAGTTTTGTTGTCTTCACTTTCTCCATGCTTTGATAGGCTATCTTGAGAGTTTGTCATGCTTCTTTGGATGTCTTAGTTGCTGCTATCCTTGGAAACACACTCTCATGCACTGCTTGATACAAGAAGTAGAGGGCTTTAGAATCCTTCTTCTTATAGCGCTTCAGCAGTTCTTTCTCTGCCTGAGTCAAATTATTAAACTCATGTTCATCTGCTGGTTCTTCAAAACCATCCTCAACAAATTCCCATAAGTGTTGGGAAGCAAGCAAAGCTCTCATAGTTATTTCCCAATAGTCATAGTTTTTCCCATTAAATTGTGGGAGCTGAGTATTACAGATACCCAGGCTACTGCTAGCTCCAGCCATTCTTGCACTCTTAACTATGCTTCAAAATAATTGACTGTGTATTTAAAATAACTGACTGTCAAGGACAGTAACACAAAAATTAACTTGAGAAATATCTTGGATTTTTTCTTGACTGAGTCTTCACTCTGCTGGAGAAGCTGCTGCAGCAAGAAATCCTTCCTTCAGCTTCTTTGATACCTTCAAAGAGCCTAGACAAGCTCTAATACCATGTTGGGAGTTTCTGATAATTCCAAACAAAAACTGAACAGACAATAATGCTCTATTTTATCACAGGACCTTAACACAGGGAAGCTAAAATTGTTTGGGAGAACAAAGTTTTTCACACATACAAAAAAAAACTTTGTATTCTTTAATCAAAATGTTGTTACAAAGTTCTTTCTCTCACAGAGGGATTACACAGGAACACTTCAGTTCCACAAAAAAAAAAAAATTTACTCTGTCTCTCCAGAAAATTTTACTCTGTCTCTGCTATGAAATTTTACACTGTTGTGTGTAAAAATTTCTTACATTTATGCTGCGTCTCCCATTACATTTCAACTACAAAAGAAACATTCACACTAGCGCTGTTGCACATTCCTATTACATATGTTCAACAAAAAACATTACATTCGCTGCTGCATTTTCACACTTCACATTCGCACCGCTGTGCATAAAATTTTCCCTTCGCACTGCTACGTCTTTCCCTCTCACATATACAACGAACAAAATGACAATACATATTTTTACTTGCCATACTCCCGTAAAAATAAAAAAACATTACAATTAAAACATTTACCTACAATCTACGAACCATCGTAAATTGCATTATTGGAAAAAAACGGCGGTCAAAATGAAACTTTTACTTCATGTCAAATTCATTTGTTGCAGGCTTGTACACAACTTTGGTTTCAATATGATGGTTGTGGTCAATATTGCACGGCCTCACCTTACCGATCTTTATGCTCCGGGAAAAAAGTTGTTTTCCAAAACTACTGATCCACGTGTCAAATGGTGTACATTATCGCTGCCCCTCCGAGAAATACCATCGTCTCATGAAAAGCGGTGCGAGTAATACGCTGCAGTGGAAATTAATACTTCAACATGGTGGATAGCACAAGGTTATGTGGCATGTTGGCTTTGAGATCGATGTTTATGGTGCATGCATATGAGATTTCCTTGTATGACATGCACACTGTGGTCTGATGTATTGGCCTTGTACCCCTCAGAGTAGGTGATGATAAATTCTGAGACTGACTTCTACACAATGGATGGATGGGCACATAATAAGTCATTATGATGACCTTCAGACGATCAACTCATTCCTAAAGAGGCATCCTGACCTAGATCGCCTTCAATTGCTCTACTCTAGTGGCAAAGCTTCTCTAATCCATGCAGCGTTGAAAATTCTTATTGTAGACACACCAAACATGTTATCGTCCCACTCTTGCAATTGTCTTTGTCACTTTCGGTGCACGAGCATATGGTTTTCAACAACGAATCGTGTGGATTTTTGGCACTGAGGTTGGTCTAAAATGCATCGATGGAACAACCTATCAACCTTGCGCCCTTTGCAGAATATTACTGACATCTTGTATGTTTGAACAACAACCACCTAAAGAGTAGCCTCTTTACCTCTGTTGATGTTCACCACAAGGTCATATCTCTTAGCCTCTATCCCCGGTGTGACAGATCTTCGAGGGATATTTACTACTAGGCATAAGAAACAGTCACAAAAATCACATGTAAAAATAATTTAACTTGGAGAAATGCCAAAAGGATATTTTAGACACATAAATAACGTTCCTTGAATAGCATAAGAAACGGTCATCAAAAGCACCCATAAAATAATTTGACTTGGGAAAAATACCAAAAAGGATACTTCATAGACACAAATAAGTGTATTAGATGGTTGGGAAATAAAAATTGAGTTGTGAAGAGCAAACTTAGCATAATATTGGATTGAATGAAACATCCCATACATGATGCGAGTAAAAGAGATGAAAAATACCACTCAAATATTTTAAATGACACAACATCACAGTCATAATTGATAAATATGTCAACCAAAATTTGGGAATCTATACAAAGTTTGTCCAAGAAACAAAGAATAATCATCATCTATTGAAACTTTGGTTGGGATAAATTCCAGACCTCAAAGAAAAATCATTGGAAAAAACACTTATATCTCAACTTCCAATCCTACCTTGAATCTGGATACCAAGCTCATGAAAATGGTGAAATAAAGTTAGAAAATGTTCATGTAAGGTGATGCATTGTTCTTTAAAAGTGATAGGCAAAGGTACTACTTGATGGCTGTAGAAACCTATTTGATAACAAGTATCAATAGAAGGATGATCAAATTTGATATCCTTATGAATTAATAATAAAAGATCAACACAGGAATACAGGTCAAAACCAAAAACTACAACCTTGTCAACTGGAGTCTATATGGAATATATTTAAAAAATATATTAACCATTGAGTTTATCAAAGAATAATGATAACATAAATAATTAAGGGAACGTAGTGATTGGTGAAATTAGAGTACCATTTGCCAAAAAAAAATGAGATGCCATAAAATAAGTACAGATTGCCTGGAATAGAATATGAAAACAATTATTGAAAAAAAAATTCAAAAGAAGTTCGTGAACGAATCATTAAAAGATTGTGATTTATCTCAACAAGTCAAATTCTATACCAAAGCATAAATTTTATATCAGTAAATATTAATTTTCTCTAAGAACCAGATATTATTATGATCTATAAGACGCTACATCAAAAGGGACTTATTTCCCATAACACAAATGGTACAAAAAGGGATAGGGTTACACAGTTAAGAACGAAATTGTCTAAGCTTGATGCTTGCCTAATCCATATTGCAAGACACCTCTATTGTACTCTTAAACCCCAGTAGGTTCTAGTACACAAGATTTGACCCCAATAACATCTAATAATTGATAGTTCAAAATTCTTGGTTGAAATTTTGGTTACAAAATATTATTTTTTGTAGTTAAATGTATAGCCATGATGACAGCTACTATATTGTTATTATACCTTTAGTCTTAGAAAATATTTGAATAGAAAGTTAGTTAACTTGATTTAAAAAATCTTAATATTAAGTCTTATGAGAATAATATCCACCCTTACTGATTTGATTTTCCTTATGACAAACAAAAATGGTGAAATGAGAAGACCATTTTTGTAATGCTATTTCTATAATTTTATAAAAGTTAAAAATAAAAAATAAAAAATAAAATAAAAAATAAAACATTTTTAATAAAATATTTTTTTATTTAATTTTATAAAAAATAAATGAATTAAGATTATGCAACTTAAGTATAAATATGCACACCATACAGGTGGAAATATTCGGGCCAAGGTCTCTTTCGTGGCATCCTATCATCCTAGCAATAGATAACTCTCTTAATTGACTCGCTTCACACGGGGAGATGAAAACATATCAATTTTTTTGTGTTCCGAGGAACATCAACATCATTAATCACAAAGAGTTAGGGACAAATGGCTAATGTGTGTAAGAGAAAGTGGATCTTGCTACTATAACGCACAAGGAAACTCCAAAACACTGACCAACTCTTTGCACAACAAAAGTTATATGTTTTTTTTTAAATGTGAAGGAAGCAATGCTAGGGAATGTAAATGATTTTCCTTAGATTGTTTTAGAACATCACTTGACATTGGAAGAGTGCATGTTTTCCTTTCATTGTGCTACCAGACTGTAAAATTTTATTATCATTCATAAGAAAGGATAAATTGTAAAAATTGGGTCAGCTGAGCTGGAGATGAGGATGAACTTTACTTGGTTACGCTGGAAATTTGGATGGAATCTACTCTCCTAATAATTCTAGGAAAGAAAAAGGGGCAACCACAATACGCAGACTGGTGCAAATAGACTAAAAGATTATCCTATCCTCCCACTAACTTGAGAACGTATTCTACATTGCATTGCAATAATAAAAAAAAAAAATTAACATATCTACATTGCATTGTATATTCTACATTTCATTGCAAAAATTTAATTTATCAAATAACATGACAAGTTTCCAAATTTCATTGGTAAACATTTAATTTACGAAATCAGCTCACAAATTTTATGGTTTACAATGTTTCAAAACTTTTGATAAATACACATCAATTTAGACATCAGGTTGTGTTAGACTCTCCCCATGGTTCTCGAGGTATGTTGTTGACCCTCACAAAGGTAACAACTGCCCAGTCCTTACTACAGTGAATGAATATGAAATAATTTAACCTGTTATTCAATAAGGATTCTATATTTTTTATTTTCATCTCAAAAATTTATCAGAAACTGATATCTCCTTGTTGGGAATAATCGAAAGAAAAAATTAAAATGATTCTTGGTGCGACAGTACACAACTGGGAACATAAAGAGAGAATACGAATCCAGAAGCTTAGCATTTTAAATTTTTCGTATGGATTGAGATATATAACAAAGATCTATATTCTTTATGCTTAAAATTAATTGCAATTATTCCTAAATTTATTCACAGATGTTTCTAAATAATAGAATCATAAAACTGCTTGTACTCGCAACTAAACGATGAGTCGTACTTGTAAAAAATTACTGCACAATGATGAGCCAATATTTAAGTATCATTAAACAGTTTAAATTCCTTTGTATTTATAATGGTATTTTACATTTTTCATGGCCATTATTGGAAAGGTGGAGACAAAGCATGAATTCACACATAAAACACGAGCTGCAGTTCTTCTATTGATCACAAAAAACATGATGATTACAATGAAGCTGGTGAAGGGTATTTATCATTTTCTAACTAGCTACTCGCCTTGACATGCATCCACATGCAACCACACGTCTATCACTTAACTCGAATTGACTAACACTCAAATACTCAATCACTCAATCACTCATTTAACTAACTCTCTATGTTTAGCTAACTCCTCATGCATGAATAATTATCTTATTCTAACTCCCCCCCTTAATTACGACTGCTAAACTAAAACATAACTCCTGACAACTCAAACATGAATGCTAGTCTATGTTTCATCTAGGCTTACAACATCCAAGTTTCTTTTATGAAACTCAAACACATCTTGTACTAATGACTTAGTAAATATATCACTCGATTGATCACGAGATTTACAAGGCTTCAAGTGAACTTCTCCATTGCTCATAAGTTCTCTAATAAAGTGATATCTACTATCAATATGATTTCTCTTCTGATGAAACACACTATTCTTGAATAGTGCAATCATTGAGGTGTTGTCACAATATATTGTTGTTGATCCTTGTTGTTTCTGCTGCAGTCCATCAAGTACTCTTCTTAACCACACTGCTTGACATTCTACTGATGTTGCTACTACATATTCTGCTTATGTTGACGAAATTATCACAATGGGATGCTTCTTAGATGCCCATGAAATCACACCTAAACCAAGGTGAAACACATAACCAGAAGTGTTCTTCCTATCATCCAAACTTCCTGCGAAATCACTATCTATGTATCCAATCAAATCCTTCTTTTATGTGCTTGCATACACTATGCCACAATCACTAGTTCCTGCTATGTATCTCAGAATTATTTTTCCTGCACTCCAATGTGTGCCTTTTGGAGTCTCCATGAATCTGGAAATCAAGCTCACTCCTTGCATGATATCTGGTCTTGTAGCTCTGAGATACATGAGGCTGCCAACCAATCTTTTGAATAGAGCTGGATAGACATATGATCCTTCATTGTCCTTGCTTAACTTTGTACCTGTTACAACTGGTGTAGGGAGAGGTTTGCAATTTTTCATCCTGAATCTTTTCAACAAATCTTTGGAATATTTATTTTGACAAATAAAAATTCATTTTCATATTGATCAACTTCTATGCCAAGAAAATATTTCATGAGACCAAGATTTGTCATCTCAAATTCTTTCATCATGGCTTCTTTATTTCATCTATCTCAAAATCACATATAAAAATCATGTCCATGCTTATTTACCTTTGAGTATAAGGTAGGCTCAATGTTGCTTCTACAAAATCCATTCTTGATCATGTAGCTGTCAATTATACTATACCAAACCCTAGGCACTTGCTTCAGTCCATAGAGTGCTTTCTTCAACCTATAAACTTTGTCTTCGTTACTTTCAACTTCATATCATAGAGGTTGCTGCACATAAATTTCTTCTTCTAGAATTCCATTCAAAAAGGCTAATTTCACATCCATCTAATATACTTTCCACTTGTTCTGAGCTGATGTGGCTATAACTACTCTTACAGTATCCAATCTGGCTACTGGAGCAAATGGTTCTCCAAAGTCTATTCTCGGTTGCTGTGAGAATCCTTTTGCTACAAGTTTTTTTTCAAATCTGTCAATTTCACCCTCCTCATTCAACTTTCCTTTGTACACCCACTTCACACCAATTAGATTTTTGTCCTTTGGAAAATCAACCAAATCTCATATATCATTCTTCTCAATAGCTTCAATTTCTTCATCCATCGCTTGCACCCAATTTTCATCTTTCATTGCTTACTCAAACGAAGAAGGTTGGAATGACAATAACGCAAAATTTGAACTAACATCCAAATCACCATTTTTGTATTTCAAACTTCTCATCTTTCTCTTACCATTGCTTCATTCATCACCTGATTGATTGCTAGGAGAATCTCGATTTGTTGATTTTCTTGAGGATCCATGCTCCTCTTAAAATCTTGGAGTTCGTGTTGGTGTGTCTTTGTTTGGTATCTTCACCTGTGATTCTTGTTGCTCATTTCCTGCTACATCATCTTCTTCCATCAGTGGCACTTGTGCATCAATTGTATTGTCTACAGTTCCATTCCACGACTCTTGTTCTTTGAACACAACATCTCTACTAATTATGGTCTTCTTTGTGACATGGTTATACAATTTGTAAGCTTTTGATTGCTCACTATAACCAGTGAATATGCATTTTTCACTTTTATCATCCAATTTTCCTCTTCGCTCCTTAGGCACATGTGCATAAGCTACACATAAAATACTCTAAGATGAGATACACTGTAAGACATGCCTGACCATGCTTGTTCTAGCACTCTGTTCATCACACTCTTTGTAGGAGATTTATTGATCACATAAATAGCACATGCAACTGCTTCTGCCTAATACTCATTAGATAAGTTTCTTCCTTTCAACATGCTTCTTACCATGTTCATAATTGTCCTATTCTTTCTATCTGCTACACCATTCAACTGCGGTGTGTACCCGATTGTAAACTGTCTTCTGATCCCATGTTTTTTACAGTAATCGTGGAATGCCTTTGATTCATATTCTCCAATACGATCTGACCTCAATACCTTTATCTGTCGATCACTTTGGTTCCCTGCTAAGGCTTTGAATTCTTTAAACATTGCAAAAGATTCAGTCTTCTGCTCCAAAAAGTAAACCCAAGTCTTTCTGTTGTAGTCATCATTGAAAGTGAGGAAGTAACAACTTCCACCAATCAACTGTGTCCTCATAGGTCCACACAAGTCTATATGCACTAACTCAAGAGGTTAATTTGCTCTATATGCAGCTCCCTTTGGAAAAACTTCACAGTGTTGCATTCCTAAGATGCAACACTCACAATACTAAAAGGTTCTTTGATGGGAGGTAATCCTCTAATCATACGTTTCTGCTGCAACAATCTTAAACCAGAAAAGTGCAAGTGTCCAAATCAAAATTGCCATAACCAATAATCATCAGAACATGCAACTGTAAAAGAACTCACTTGACCACTGTAATTCAAAATTAGAGGAAAGAGTTTGTTCCTCATCATCTACACCTTTGCTATCAGCGGCTTTCTTGGGGGCTTGTCATATATAACATATTCTTAACCTTGAAAGATAACTCTGTATCCTTTTTGTGTCAATTGACCAACACTTAAAAAATTATGTTTGAAACTAGGAACATAATATACCTCTGAGATTGTGTTTGGGTCCCTCTGCTTGGTCAGAATGTTGACCACTCCTTTGCCATCTACTTCCATAGTCTTGTCAGTCCCCAACTTTACCTCTGTTTTCTCATATTGGTCTAAATTTGCAACCAAATCCTTATTGCCTCTTATGTGGTTACTCCAACCACTATCTAACAACTACACACTAGCAGAAGGTTCATGCATGGCATGGCAAGCTAGGAATATGGAGTTGGTACTCTCTGTAGTGACATTAGCTCTCTGGTTCCCTTGATCAACTATCTTCTTCCTGCAATCACGAGCATAGTGACCAAATTTATTGCAATAATAACATCTCACCTTTGATTTGTCAACTTTTTTTATTATTGTTGAAGCTTTTGTATTTTCTTCCACTTTCATGCTCTTCTCATTCATCTCTCTGAACACCATATCTTCCACTTTGTCCTCTGCCTCTCGATCTACTTGTGCCTTGACCTCGATTTCTTGAAAAAGAAACCTAAGTTTTGAAAGCGGTCTCTAAAGTGGAATCCTTATTTCTATCTATCCTTGCCTCATGCAATAGAAGTGATCCCATCAAATCATCAACTGTCAATTATGCCAAACCCTTGGCTTCTTCTATGGCTGCTACCAACACATTAAATTTGGTAGACAAAGATCGGAGGACCTTCTCAACCAATGTTTGATCTTTGATTTCTTCACCATAAATCTTTAACTAATTTACGACAGTTATGACCTAATTCATGAAAGAATCGATGTCCTCTCTCTCCTTCATCTATAGACTTTCAAAATCTCTCCTAGTATGCTGCAATTTAACAATATTGACTTTGGCCATACCTATATAGTTTCTCGCCAAAGTATCCCATGCTACTTTTGCTGACGACGTGATCATAAACTTTTGGAACATTGCTCGGTCCACTCCCTGTTGAATAGGCTACAACGCTTGTGCATTCTCTTTTTGTCTATCTTCCATTGTTCTCTCTTTGCAATATTGGGAGCTTGTGCTTCTGCTCCATCCTTAGGTTCTGAAAACCCAAACTGGACATAAGTCTAGACATCATGTGCCTGCAACATGGTCACCATCTTAATGGCCCACACATCATAATCTTTCCTTGTAAACGGTGGGAACTGGGGCTGGAAATTTGAGAAAGCAACCTTTCTCCAAAAAATTCTCTTTAAAAAACCCTAAATTTTTCTTTTTATAAACTTTGTAAAACTCTTTTTCAAAAAAAATACCCTTTGAATAAAAACCCTAAGCTTTTTATTTATAAAAAAAAAAAAATTTCAAAAAAAATAATTTTATAAAGTTTTGAAATTCTTTATATAATTTTTTTTTTTTTATAACTTTTGTTTTTAATATGGAGTTCACTTCCCACTCCAATTGTATACAAAGTCAACATAAACAAATATTCCTACTTAAAAAAAAAATGATATTCGTTATAATCAAAGAAGTTGGTGCCTTATCTTTTTTCTTTAAATATGAGCTTTGCTATATTAATGCGGTTCCCGGGATGGTGCCTTGCGACTAATCGCCCTATACGATAGGAAGCATGACGTTAATGACTTAACACTGCAAAACTTCACAGAACCCGCGTGCGTTGAAATCGCGTTAATTCTTATACTGTTAACGCGACGCTTTTCTGAGCTTGAAGGCATTATAGTGCCCTATGTATAATTGAAGGATGCACTAAGCATCAAACCACAAGAAAAAAATAGATTTATCTTCTCACATGGATTGGTGCTAATCCATTCTCCTTTGCTCTATGTAACCTCGCTCTGATACCAATTTGTTGGAAAGGCAGAGGAGACAATGCATGAATTCACACATAAAACACGAGCTGCATCTCTTCTATTGATCAAACAAAACATGATGATTACAATGAACCTGGTGAAGGGTATTTATCCTTTTCTAACTAGCTACTCGCCTTGACATACATCCACATGCAACCACATGTCTATCACTTAACTCGACTTGACTAACACTCAAATACTCAATCACTCAGTTAACTCTATATGTTTAGCTAACTCCTCATACGCGAGTAATTATCTTATTTTAACCGTTGTGATCCCATCTTCATATGTTCATTATTTTTGCTTCTTTATAAAATTGATTTGTAGTTTGCACACCTAAAAATAGTAATCAAATGCTTAGTCAACGAAATTCATAGAAAAATAATGCTCAGAAAATTACAATAGAGTGATGAGGTGTGGTTACAATTACAAGATGGGAAATGTGCAGACCGATATGACATGGTAAACATTCTTGTCCATGATAAAATTTTAATAAATGATTGAAAATTAGGAAAAAAAATTCACTTTCTCGATGAAAATTTCGTCCAATCTAACTCTTTAATGCTTTTGAAAAGGAATAAATAACACAATATGAAGATCCTAATTTACCTTTTAAACTTTCAGTGGAGAAAGTTGATTTTGATGAACATCAACCCACTCCATATCACCTATGTCCAATATCACTCCTTAATGCTTTTGAAAAAGAATAAATAAAACAATATGAAGATCCTAATTTGCCTTTTAAACTTTCAATGGAGAAAGTTGATTTCAATGAACATCAACCCACTCCATATCACCTATGTCCAATATCACTCCTCAATGCTTTTGAAAAAGAATAAATAACACAATATGAAGATCTTAATTTTCCTTTTAAACTTTCAATGGAGAAAGTTGATTTTGATGAACATCAACCCACTCCATATCACCTGTGTCCAATATCACTCCTTAATGCTTTTGAAAAGGAATAAATAACGCAATATGAAGATCCTAATTTTCCTTTTAAACTTTTAATGGCAAAAGTTGATTTTGATGCATCAACCCACTCCATATCACCTGTGTCCAATATCACTCCTTAATGCTTTTGAAAAGGAATAAATAATATGAGGATCCTAATTTGCCTTTTAAACTTTCAATGGAGAAAGTTGATTTTAATGAACATCAACCCACTCCTTATTTCGTCTTGATCATTAAATCAAATCATTTTTTCTGATCTTGTTTCTAATGTTGGTTACAATAACCTTGACAAAATTATAACGAAAAACATATCATATTCACCCAAACCATTGAAGGTCGTAGTTGTTAAAAAATCGTGGCAGTGTGCACTGTAGATGCCGAGTTCTCTGATTGCAACTTGTGGGCCAGCGGACCTGGGGTTTTGTAAAAGTTGGTCGTTGGATTCTACTTTTGTGAGCAATTGTCAAACAATAACAGCTATTTTTCGACTGGAGACCACGTTGACACGAGAGATTTGAGCAATAACAACCACTAGTCATGGGTTCAAACCGATTCCAACCAATATTTTGCAACTGAATATGTCTTTATACGTGCACAACATTCATGGAATTTGAATCACACAAGTAGAAACAATGGAAAATCGTAAAGAATAAGATAAAAATAATTAAACTTTGAATTAATCAGAAGGAGTTGCAGCTCATAGGTGTGTACATCACCTGGAGACTACACTCATACAAAGGAGGAGACACACACTCACAATCACACTCACTACATTACATGGATGAAGATTACATATTAAATACTTGACTGAAAAATAGGTGGCTGAAAACAACCTCCTAAACTCTAGGAACAACTCCTAAACTAAGAAGGTACGTTACAACCACATAACCATTTCTCCATTATTTCTAACTCCCCCCCTTAATGGAGAAAGGGTTATTTTGCACACCTAACATCCCTCTAAATAACTCAAACTTTATTCGCCCTAGAGGCTTAGTAAAAATGTCGGCTACATTATCACAAGTATTACAATAATCCACACAAATTTCCTTAGGTTGTATCTTTTCTCGTACAAAGTGAAACTGAGTATCAATGTGTTTAGTATTCTTATGGAAAACTGGATTGTATGCAAGTTTTATTGTGCTTTGGTTGTCAGTTTTGATGCTGGTTGCTTCTTTTTGTCCTTCGCCTGTATCACTGAGCAATCTCCTCAACCAAATGGCTTCGCATGTTGCTGCACACAACGCCTGGTACTCTGCTTCACATGATGATAATGCTACAGTACTTAGCTTTTTGCTACTCCACGAAATAACCTCGGATCCAATACTAAATGCATATCCTGTGATGGATCTACGATCATCCAGGTTGCCTGCCCAATCTGAATCTGAATAACTTGCTAAAGTAACATTAGAAATGTCAATGTATAAAAGACCATAATTACAAGTACCACTAAGGTACCTCAACACACATTTTGCTGCATTCCAATGACTGTCAAGTTGTTTGGACATAAACTGGCTCAGCACACTAACAGAGTATGCCAGATCAGGCCTAGTTGTCGTGAGATAGATCAGACTTCCGACTAGCTTTCTATACAAAGTAGCATCCACCTGTTTTGTACCATCGTCACTGCTTAACTTAAGATTCTGCTGCAATGGTGTTGCTATTGTTTTACACTGTCCCATTCTGAATCTTTCCAACAGGGTTCTGGCATACTTTCCTTGGGTTAGAAAATTTTGACCAGAACCTTTCCATACCTCCAAACCTAGGCAATAATGAAGATCTCCAAGGTCTTTCATTTCAAATACTTGTGACATTTGCTGCTTGATTTCTTTGATCAAATTATCTGCATTCCCTGTTATTATCATATCATCCACATACAAAGAAATCAAAATGATTTGCCTCTGTTTATTTATCTTGGTATACAGGTTTGGATCGTTGAGGCTCCTATGAAAACCATGCTCAATAAAAAATGAATCAATTTTGTCATACCATGACCTGGGTGCTTGTTTCAAACCATAAAGTGCCTTATGTGTAAGGATTCTGGACACCACATATCTCCACAATGGTATGATATTGTCCACTTTGGGCCTAAGCCCTCATGGATTTGCTTTTGGACTTAACCCAAAAGGCCTCATACCAAT
>APFE030630030.1:0-11381 GCA_000404065.3 Pinus taeda | reverse complement strand
AAAAGTTAAAAAGTCGTGAGTTCATTCTTAAAAACTCATCTTGGGTCACTTCTAGACACTTCTAGAAGGAATATTACGCTGGCAAGTCCGCTCCACCTTGGTTCATCCATTCCATAACTAAGGGAGGTAACTCCATGATATGAGGTGCTTATCCCATTGAAGGAGGAACTTATCCCTTCAATGGTGGACCTGCAACTTCCTCCATTTGCACTATAAATTTAGGCATTGGGCTGGTTGTAGGAGGGGTTGGAAGCTGAAGATTCTTGACGGTAAATGCTGCTAGAAATTAGACTTCCTTTTTTGAGCTTGTGAGAGGAGAGATCACATACCTTTCATTTCATTTGGGAAGTGAGTGAGGCTTGTCAAAGTAGAGGGGATTCCTGCTGGACCCTGGAAAGAGCTTGTGCAACATCAAGGCAAAGGTTGTAAGGTTCTTTTATTCATAAAGTTAATACAATCAAGTTTGTTTTTCTTAATGAACTGTCTCTAATGGTTTATTTTATGAGCTCTTTGATCTTCGTAATGAACATGTTTTATTATAGTATCTATGCAGGTGTTCTTTGATGTGTGTTTGTTTGTGTATGCAGGCTATTAAAAGGGAACTGCTTGAAGTTGTTGAAACAAAGCTGCCACAAACAAGTGTTGGACCGAGGTAGGGTCTATTACACCTCTTAGTTTTCATTTATGAATTGAAACATGTTTAGAGAAAAGTAGATTTGCTTGTGTTGCTTGTTGCTAGATATCATTTGATACTAGAGAGATCGGTCTTGTCCACAAGAACGATTTATCCGGCCAACAGTCTCCACCCGAATCGTCTTTAATCGAACAAAATGGCACATCCATCCTAGGTCTCCCCTTAGATAGCAAATTGTGTCTATTCCTCGTCCATCATGGGAAATTTTCCATCAAATGAACGTTTTAGCACACATCAAGCATATGAAGGGAATCCCCCAAAAGTTAATGCACTGTTTGTGTTTAATTGATCCCCATAACAGTTCGATCTCCTCTGGAGGGCAACCCAAAAAATTTACTTCCACTAATAGCCATGCGACTTGCTTGTCCACTGTGCAAAGGCTCCTCAGATTCAGATATATGAATTTCCCTATAGAATTACTAATCTTCGTAATGACATGTTTAGTACAATACTCTACTGGGAGTTTGGGTAATTTTGCCCAAATCAATCTCTTTCGAGGAACCTCCGACAAAGGATTGAAGCCAATAGACCCGTGATGAAGCTGCAAAATACTTTGACCATTAACCTGAGGAGTTTTGAGGATTCATTCAACATCTTTTGGGTGCAGAAAGTGGATTCCAAACCAATTGTTCATTAGGACACTAATGGGTTATACTTTAGGATGGGCATATAGTTTACCTTGACCCATTCTAGCATTCTTGCCCCATCCATATCAACAAACTCCCATCTACTAACTAAGGCATGCTTTTGCAGACCAACAATCCTACCCCATAATACATCCTTTCCAAATCGTAACTGCATAGTTTCCTTGTTTGATTTTACCACTTTTGGCAATTTCCTTCTACGAGGCATACTACACCCATCTCTTGCTAGCTGTTTCTGATCCGGATGCAGTAAATCACCATACGAAAGGTGGCTATCCAACGCATACTGCTCAAAGGGTAGTAGGTACACACCTTATATAAGCGGGTTTAAAAGTTGAGAACATGTGTTTTCTCTTAAAAATTTACAGGTTTAAATCCAAAGAGACTAGATTATATACACTTTTGTAAATTTTATCAATTAAATAAAGCAGAAATGAATCTTTTATCCTACAAACAAAGGGGTCTTATTATTATTATTATAATTTATTTTTTCATTACATATTATTAGTTGACCCATTTTCTTATTATTATTAATTTAATTTTTTTTACCACTTTTCATTTGAGTAATTTGGGCGAGGCCAAGATCAACCTTAGTGGGTACCTACTTTGAGGGTGGGGAGCCTACTCCTTGAGCCTTATCACAATGGGCCAAAGGAAACTTTGTTTACCATAATCATAATAATAATAATAATCTCTTTTTAAAGTCATGATTATGTTAAACGCCAAATTGGTGTATAATAATTTTTTTATTTATAAAATAAAATACCAATTTTCATATAATGATTTAACTACTAAAATTTCTAAAAATATACATACTCTACCGGTTTAAATTTGAATTTATAAATCTCCTACCCATAAAAACATATTACCACACTGGTTGGTTCGAAACACGTAGACAAAAGAATATTTATGCGATTTCGCCGAATTTTTTTTAAACAATATTCTTAATCATTTAACCCCTTCAAATTATATATTAAATAAAATAATAACCATATTTTTAATTATTAAAACTATACATATCCAATTCTTTATTCAAAATTTACATTTTAAACAATAATTCTTGCCATGTGCTTGTACCCGTATAAAAGTTTCTCCCACATACCAAATGAAAATGAGAAAAACCCCAACGAAAAAACAAAAAAACCAAACACAACAAATATAAAACCCAAAGGAACCATAAATTTATGAAATTGAATTCAAAATATAATATATGGTATTCGACAAGACGAATGGGCAAATTCAGTTCGCAGTAAAGTGATCTGGGTACTCCATATCTATATCTCACTGCTCTTCTGTACTCTTCAATCTGATTTCGGGGCAGAGCACGATAGCCTGCTTTCCGAATCCACGATAGACTCGGCTCTGTAAAACGGACAAACTGGTTCCGGTCATTCATCCACAATGACAGGTAAGTGATTTCTGCGATTAAAATCTTCACGTGGTTTCTATGATTAAAATCTTCATTTTATTCAATACAGAGATATGAATTTTTGTCCGTCCTATAACTGAGATTTTGGTTGGTAAAGTACAAATTGATCCTGTACAGTGATTTTTGCTCAACAAGTATTTGTATCTTCAATTGATGAGATTTCATATGTTGGGCATAGGCGAATCTAGTCGTTCATTGATCCCGACATACGATCAATCCCAATTCTTTAATCCTGCTTCTCCGAAACAGGCTTATTAGGTTTTAAAGGGTATGTCTGTAGTAAGGGCTTGGGTGCCGTTTGCAGTTAGTCTGGGTGGTTTGAGCTGAACTATGGCCAAGGTTAAGTTTTTGCATTTAATAAAATCCCTTTTCATGTTCCATGGTTTCCGAATGACGCACAACAGGAAACCATCATCGACGCAGATACGACCTGTGCCTCTACTGTCATTATTTGCCTGGAAAAGTGGAGACGATCTCAGTAACCAGTGAAGAGGATCGGTCATTCTAAAACCTGACTAATGTTTTCTCTTTCTTTCTGCTACTGAAACACATTTGTTAAGGCAGAAGCACCATGAAACTCCATAACACTGGACACAACAACTACGTAAACATGGCTCCCTCTCTGCCTTAAAACAGCTCTTTACTGGGTGGGGCATGCCCACCAGGATTTGACCTTGTATCATATCGGTGTTAAGCTCCCATACATAGTTACCACTCGACCACGGCCCAGTGGACATTTGGCCACTGCCATCGTTCTTTTTCGTGTCTCTGCAATCAGCATCATTTTAAATCCAGTTTGTTTATTGGCATGCGGTTGCCTGTTAGCTGCTTATCGATGTGATGAACCGAGAAGCATACGAGTGCAATGAGTGTTTTATGCTAACTTGACATAGAAGTTTTAACAAACAAAGATAGGCATGTAAAGTGCAAACAGCAAGTTTTCTCCTTTTAACTTTTGAGTAGATGGTGGCCTTAAATCCACTATCACATGCCTGCAGACGTAGTTGCATATGTGTAGTTCAAAATTATTCTATCTCTACATTAAATGCTGTGTTACATATCTTCAGATTCAATACAAAATTTGTGGATAGTCTATGAAGACTCCAACTTTCTGCTAATTAAGCATCATTTCAAAAGGAGCGCCTCAACTTTTTGGTTGATTTCTCCAAACTGTCCATCTTTGTGGCTGTAGCAAATTGATTATATATTTCTTAGACGCTCTTCTTATCATGGTTTTGACATCATGCTTAACCATGGCAATCCTATGTATAAAACCCTTTTTTGGTTATGGTTGGTAGAACATAAACCATATAAAGTTTAAACCATATGCACAATTGAAGACAAACAAGAACTCAATGAGACACACAGAAGTTAGGTCAATGACCAGGGCAAAACCCACAAGGGGAAAACCCAACCAGATTCTTCTTCTATTAGAAATCAATTGTTTAGCAGAGATACAAAGTACAATGAGAGAATGAATAAGTTCACTTAAATCTGAAGAAGATCTCTGACAACAGTAGTTGATGCAAACACTGAATCACTTTGGCTCTCCAAGATCTATTCTCGCTCTTCAAGACTCTTTCTCTCTCTCAATATTCCTCTAGACTCTCCAACTCTCTCTTTCTCAAGTTCGAATCCTCCTCTCACAAGCACAAGTAAGTGTGTCAAGTGAGGATGAGAGGCACAAATATATAGAAAGAGCAAGGGGGTTGAATTCATGAGGAAGTAACTCCTATGCCTTGAGGAGGAGTTACATATGCCAAAATAGGAGTGTAACTTATGTCATAAAGGAGAGGAGTGTAACTTATGCATTGAGGAGAAAAGTGTAACTTATGCATTAAAAGGTGTAAGAAGAATATTTTTATGATGATTCATTAAATTGTGTAAGAGAGTGTAAGATGTGTGTAAGAGCATTAAAGAGAGAGAGGAATGAATCCATTAAGAGAGAGAGAGAGAGAGAGTAACATATGCATTAATTGAGGGGAGTTACATATGACATGATTGAGTCTCATGATCGAGAGACTTGAATTTCTTTTTAATAATAATATAATAATATCATAAAGAGGATAATAGTAATAATAATAATAATATTGATGATTAAGTTAAAAATTAAATAATTGAGATTGATTAAAGACAAGTTAAGTGATTTTCCATCATATATATATATATGATTATGAATTGATGGAAAGTGATTTACTATTTTTGGAAAGTCATGGTTGCAAAGATAAACATGACTTTCTATTTTTAGAAAGTCACTTTAGAAAGGTCGGAAATGAAATTTTATTCAAGGAAATTCATCCCATAACTGTCAATTTTCAACAGGAGTTGCAAGATGGTATCGTTGTCTACTCCCCATACACACATAGGCATTGGATGCACTCATACATGATCCCCTTAGATAACTTTGAGTTTATTCTCATAAACTCCGAGTGGAGACTGACCACAATATACCATGATCTGATGGGATATGCCAGATGTGTCACCTACAGGAGCTAGAGACCACCTCATTTTTAGGTGCCCCCTATATTATGAGATCAGAGGACATTTCCATTGCCTCTATAGAGATTCAAGGGCTCCCTCTCTACCTTCTTCGATATCCCGATCAGACTTGCTTAACCCTCTTCATCAGGGACATATTCAAACACAGATCTTTGGCCCTACATATGCCACATTGCATGGGGATGACCCAGATGATCACATCATACTTTTAGGTGGATACGACTGATTTAAGTAATAAGCGACTAGTTGAGTTCCAGAGTACTTTAGATAGTAGAGTAGTGAGACATCGGGTCTCCCCTCGGCCCCCCACTAGAGGAGGTTGATCGATATCCTCAAGACCGATTTGATGGTGCCGAATAACACATCAGTTTATGCATGTCCATAGCACCAAAGGGATCAATTCTAAGTGGATCTAGAGTAGGGTGTCCCCCGGACAGATTCCGTCCCAACCACAATCGAGTAGCCAAAGGCTTATCCAAATATCCTCCCTTTCTATCTCGACTGTTAGGAGTATCCCTCGCTCCTTCCTTTCACCCTAGGATCATGCAACGAGATTCCTAGATAGGCTCAAGAGGACTCAGATAGTGAACCAACGCCCCGATTTGTTGGAAAATGCATATGGAAGCTATTAATTCAAATTTTCCTCAACCTTAGTATTTGCTTGTGAGCTTTATTTATCTTCTGTTGTTTCTTTATTAGATCTTTTCATCAAACAAATATCAAGTGCAAAATAGTAAAGACAATGGACACAAAAATTAAGCTCCAAGCCAGGACAAAACCCAAAAAATCTCTTCTCTTCTTATAGAATTTGCTTTAAATGAGACAATCAAGATCCAAACCCTAGACCAAGTCCTCCAAGTACCAAGTCAACCCTCCAAGGAGTCCTTCCAATAGGATCAACTCAATCTTGCTTCAACTAGCTTCCAATGTCGACTTCGACTCTGCAACTCCGGCCCTGTAGCTGCTGCAAAAACTCTAATATTTGTGCAAACAGTTCTTCAAGGGATCCTTCCTTGACCAAAACAGATCTTCCCAAGGTCAACGAGGTCAAAACAAAGTATTTGCTCTTCCAACAACTTGATACTTCAACTTGATCTCCTGCAATTCAAACCTGCAATTTCGGCCTTCCTGGAAGCTGTAGAAACCCTCGATTTCACACGTTTGAGAGAGATAGAGCCCAAAAACGAACTTCCTTCTTCTTGGATTCTCCTTGTCTTCTAGTCCTTTGCTTTCCCTTTCTTGCTTCTCCTAGCTCTAGATCGAACTTCTTCTTGAGAGATCAAACTTGTGAGTGAGTCAGTGTCAAATGAGGTCGAATTTGCTTCTATTTATAGCCTTTCCAAGGGCTCGAATTCCCTCCTTTAGGTCGACATGAAACTGTTAGGACTGACTTGTACTTTGGAGGTTTCTAGGACTTTCTAGACTCACAATAAGTTCTTTTACAAGTTATATCTTGCCTAGAAGGGTCTTATAAACATGATGTTGACTCTCTTGACTCATGACAATAAATCCTATGACCTAACAAACCCTGGAAGCATGAAGAACATGCTTCTACTTAGAAGACCATCAATAAGAAGCATGCAACCCATGCTTTAAAATAATAACTTTTCTTTCTTCTTTTGTTTGTTACATAAGATATACATGTTGAAATGAGTACAACAACAATTATGAAGATTGAAACTAGTTACATTTCCAACATGATCGTGCTCCTTGCTGTCAGTTATCAGACTCGGGCATTCTTGACATCATGGACCTCATGTTCAACTCTCTCTCCATGGGCTCTTCATTGGGCCATTGATGCGGTTTTATACATGCTCGTGTTCATGAAGATGTCTTATTGTTTGTATTTTTCATTACTTCATTTTGCATATAGTTTTTGTATTAGATTTAACTTTTCTAGGAGTGACATTTGCACTCCCACATTGTACTTGTACTGGATGTATCCTCTTTTCCCATTGACCTACTTTTGTGGTCATTCGTTGTACATTAATAAAATTATCTTATCTGATCTTATCTTCTCAGAGTCTTAATTTTGTTACTTCTCCATGGGTGATTCTTTTTTCATGTAATGATGCATCCCACACTCCGACTCGTAGGCAACAATGAGATATTCCTCATGGCTCATGAAAGCGTCAACTAGGTTACAAAGAGCCAACATGTCATTAGTGGGATTTGAACTTGGGTAGGGAGGATAACAATTCTTCCTCTCAAAGCGTCTGAGCTAGACCCAATTGACTCACGACTGACCTTTTTTATGACCACACTTCAATAATAGCTATGGTTGTTTTCTTATGCAAGTGCTCTATAAATTTTATAGTATTTTTTTTTAAATATTTCTTCTATTTTGTAAATATTATCGAATTTCTATAATATCTTGTAAATATTTGTAAAAGAAAAGATAGGTAACCATAAATAAAGTAGATGCTAACAACGAAAAGAACTAGACCACATATGATGGTGAATTGTATAACATATGAAAATTGGAATGAAAGCACTTGGAATGAAGAATGGTGATCCTTAGATGTATAAGTTTGGTGCTTAAGCCTTCAATCAAGTACCCATTCTAAATAAATCCACTAAAATAGTAGTCCTCCTAGTGATTGGATGACTTTGAAGACACCGTTTCGGGCCAAATAGTAGATATTGATGATATGGAATGATTCATGGTATAGTGTTGCTAATACGGAAACTTCTAGCAAATGGTCACTATGCACATGGGCATACCATTGACAAAATTCCCAAACCTTTAAAGCAAGGAGAATTGTAATATGCTAGGGCAATTTTGGCCCTATATTTTCCTTTTAAGTGACTAGGATTTCAATAAATTTTCGTGTATTGTGTACAATCAAATAATTGCAACATATAAATATCAACACTGTAATAATTCCTGTAGTGCAATTCTATAGTACATATTCAAATGGTTTTAGTACAATCCACAAACTACAGTGAAATTTGAAGTACAACAGTGCTCCAAGAGTAATCAATTGAATAACTCATCAATAGATAGAAACCAATACCAATCCAGTAGACTACAACAATTTATGAAATATAACAACGCTCCAATAGAGAATAGTTCTACCTCTAACTTGATAACCTTATAATTTTGTGTATGCCTTCAGGTAACTCAATATTCCTTAAACCTTTCCTTAGTATCATGCCGAATTCTATATTCAATAATCCAGTGTCAAGACAGAGTTTCGAACATAGCCCGTAGATTGATGAATACTATATAATTTCCTGTCGACTTTAATGCTAGGTATGTTTCAGACTCACGCTTCTTCAGTAGCCTCGACTCTGCCTATTTAAGTCCTATGCCTTCCTTGGGAAACCTTTATGTGCTTAGCTTCACACTTTTTGCCTGTCTCGGACCTGGCTGTTTAGACTAAAGCATTTCTTAGGAAGTCGTCTGTGCTCTGTGCATGATCCATCCTCTTCCAAGTTTACTCGTCTGATATAGGATCTCCACGGAATGACCTCAGAAAGAACTCAAAGAACTAATAATGATGCTCAGTCTCATTTACCCTTCAGATCACTAATGATACTTGATTTGCCATAGTGTTGCTTTTGGAAAAATTGATCTATGTACTTTGTAGTTACAGAATGGTGGGAGCCCTAGATCCCAAACTTTCGCTTGTCCTTAGAACAATCAATTTGCTCTAGGAATAGACTTCTCTTATCATAGGAATAATTCGCATGCCCTCAACAGGTACCTCTAACTCAGGGAAACCCTTACTTCGACTCCTATCTCAGGAGGAGATTAATGATGTTGGCTAGATTTACTCTGAACTTCCACAAAGAACCTCACTGCTTCTCTTATGATATTCCTATGCCTAGCACAAAGATCAAAACCAGTAGAAATCTTGTTGCCCTCCAAAACGTATTCCTATGCCAGAACAAGAACCAACAGATAATTTTTTTGCCTTCTAGATCTCTTTCCTGTGCTAGAACATAATAAGAAAAATAGTGGGTGTGTTAACTAGGGTGGAATCTTTCACCACTGAAATTGACAAGAAGAAAGGGGTCTTAAAACCCTCAGAGCTAATGCTCTAGAAACAAATGAGATGATCCACAATGATGATCCAAAATGAATCCAATCCTCTTATTTTTATAGATTTCCAAAAGGGGTCTCTTTTGCTTAATTGATTGAGTAAATTTTACTCCAAACCTCAATTTTGGGTTTCTTTGCCCAACTACCCCAGAACTTGCCCAAAATTGGAGATTTTGGGGTTTTCCCCTTTATTGAGGACTGTAGCTTATGGGGATCGATAGGGTATTACGTCCTTCATTCATTCTCAATTTATAGAGGACATTACAATCCCCCGTGCTCGAAATTGCTTGCCCTCAAGCATTTGCAGATTCAGGTGCTGCAAAACTCATTCTCCTTCCCATGTTGCATCCTCCTCTGGTAGATTCTTCCATTTGATAAGGTATTCTAGAATTACTCTTCCTCTTAACTTCTTTATCTCACACAACCATGATTGCCTCTGGAATCAGTTGTAGTTGTCCTTCTTCGTCTAATGGTGGCAATTCCATAGAGGTGGTGACTTGCTATTTCACAGCCTTTTTGAGGCACAACACATGGAATACAACCTAGGCGTCAATTTTTCTGTGCCGCTTTTCTTAAGTGAAGACTGCCTATAAGGTTGCAATCTCAAGAAAATGAAGTCTCCTACCTCAAAGCCGCGTTCTGTTTGATGCTGGTTTGCGTACATCTTTTGCCCAATTTGAGCAACCTTAACGTTTTCCTTGACTACCTTGAGAATGCCTTGACTCTTCTATATCCAGTTTTTTGCAATAGGTACCTTGTTGTCTCCAAAAATCTTGTCGATAAAGGATGGTGCATTATAACCATATAGTGCTTTGAAAGGCGTCATCCCAATGGATAAATGGTAGGTGGTATTATAACAATTCTTCGCAAGGTACAATTATTTGATCCATGCTTTTTGTTGACCCATCACATAATTATGCAAGTACCCTTCAATCTACTTATTCACGATTTCTGTCTGCCCATCTGTTTGTGGGTGATAACTAGTGTTAGGGTTTAATTCTATCCCCACTAGCCTAAAGAGCTCCTGCGAGAATGCACCCATAAACCCGCTATCCTGATCGTTGACTATATTCTTCGGCAATCCGTGGAGTTTGAAGACTTCTTTGAAGAAGAGTTCTGCTACTTGTTTGGCCGAGTAGTGAGTTGAGATTGCAAATAAGTGCGTGAATTTTGTCAATCTGTCCACCACGATATAGATACAATCTTTGCCTTGCGTTTTGGGTAACCATGTGATGAAGTCCATTGAGATGCTTTCCCGTTTTTGTTCTGGAATTTGTAGAGGTTGGAGAAGCCTGCAGGATGTGTGTGATCGTCCTTATTCCATTGGCATGTCACACATTCCTTGATATATTTCATCACATCTTCCTTGACCTTTCCATGAAAATCATTCCATAATCTGTCGGTAGGTTTTGAAGAACCCATGATCTCTAACTAATGGGATGTTATTCATAACCTTCAAAATCTCCTCCTTGAGGGCGTATTCAAGAACTAGGTATATCTTGTCTTTGTAGCAAAATAATATCATCGACTATTTTGTATCCATCATCTTAAATGATTTTGTTGGTTAGTGCACATGCAAACTGGTTCTTGGTGTATTCTGTTGAGAGATGAGCCTTCCAATCTTTTGCGAGTTCTATGAGGGAACACACTACTAGTTTCCTGGAAAGTGCATCGGCTATAACATTCCTCTTCCTCTTCACATACTCAATATCAAAATCATAGGCTTGGATTTTACTTACCCACTTTCACTGCCATTCGTTCAAGTCCTTTTGCTCCAAGAAATGACGTAAGTTATTATGGTTTGTCCTGACTACGAATCTGTTTCCTAGCAAGTATTGTATGAACTTTGCCAAAGCGTGCATGATAGCAAGCATCTCTTTGTTGTATATGGAGTAAACTCTCTCTGCCTCCTGGAGCTTTTGACTTTCAAATGCAATGGGCTGGCCCTTTTGCATTAAAACATGTTAAAATTGGCAACTAGGGCCAAACTCCATGTGGGTCATCTTATTAATGGAAGCTGATATTTTTCTTGGATCCCTCTCATTGAGAGGTGTAGGATTGATCTAA
>APFE030630027.1:152822-167505 GCA_000404065.3 Pinus taeda | reverse complement strand
CTCTGTTTTGAGGAAGCAGAGTGTTTTTTAGCTGGTTAGCTGGTCACTTGCAGAGAATTGCTTAGCAGAGGGGAGGGAAATTGGCAATTTAGTTCTTCTAGCTTGTGGCTTGGCCCTTTAGCTGCTCTTTTGTGAAAAATAAGCAAATTTTTACCGCGGGTCACGGGTTTCCCTGGAACTTCTCTCATGCAAGGATTACAGAGGTTTCTTTGGTAGTTTTCAGAGGTGAACTTCAACAATGTGGGTTCTTAAATTAAGTTGCTTGAGCAGGAAACAGGATTTATATGGAGAACAATGGATAAGAGGGCGCGTGCGGCAAAATACCTGGTTTAATGGTGTACGGGATGTTTGCACCGGTCGAACTGGTTGAATTGTATGCGATTGAGTTGACAATGGGGGCGGCAGCAACTCTGGCGGATCACTTTTGCCTTTCGACCGTTGGAAATTGAATTTCGCCTTCAGCGGAGCTCCGGGTTGTTTGCAGAAAATGATAAAAAAATAATGGTTTTTAAGCTTTTTTATGCATTTTGGGTGAATTGGCGCCTTTTTGTGATGACGTCATGCTGACGTCATCATGGGCCCAGGTACGGAGGAGGTGACGTGGCAGGTGACGTGGGTGCCCAGGTGGCACTGACACGGTGGCAGGGTGGACAGGGCGATGTGCAGGGCAAGGGTGACGTGGAGGCACGGCGGTGGAAAAGTGGGGTGACGTCACGCTGACGGGGGCGTGACGTCAGCATGAGGGGTAGGGTGGTAAGCGGTCTCCCCGGCAGGCCCTTAGGCGGTAAGTGGTTTGGAGGGGGGGGCAGCAAACAACCCCAGCGCCCGACGCGTGGCGGGGGTACGGCGGTAATACCGCCCATCCCCCGGACGCAAAAGGTCGGGCAGCTTGGTTGGTGGATCGACCGCCCACCGTAGGATGGCGGGGTGGGAGATCTGACGGCTTGCGGCGATCGGGATATGCCGGCGCTTTAATAACAGGGGACCTACCCGATTAATAAAATAAACGTTTAATAAATGGGCGCGAGGTGGGTTTAGAACCTTAGGTTATGGGTTTTTCAGGTTTATTAAGCGCATTTTTATTAAAAAGCTTTTATTTCAAAACTTTATAATAAAGGGTTTAGGGCGGAGAAAAGGGGGAAAATGGTAAATGAGGGCGGGGAAAGTGATTTATGCCTGCTAACCATAGTTTTTCTTAAATCCATAGTTTTTTAGGAGGGTTGTAGGGCTAATACTAACCCTTGAGGGTTTAATATTTCCCAAGGAGGGGATTTGGCTGCAGCACTAGGGGGAGGGGGAAATTAGGGAGCTAGAACATAGGCTAGTGATTAATATGGTTTGTGAGGTGAGTGAAGGGGTGAAACCAAGTAAAAAATGGAACTTGACGTAGGATATTGAGGGTAGATGAAAATGATGCAAAAGGATGTTTTTACACAAGAAATGTGGCTTCTTTTCATGCTTGAACTCCATGGTTTGACCAAGTGGTTTGTGATGTAAAGGAGTGGAACTGGGGACCTGAGCAGATCTCAAGGCCCCTGGGGATGTTAATAAGAAATGACTTCTGGGGGAAACTGGAGAAGTTAGACATGCTTCCAGTGCTTTTCCTCCATTCTTTTTTCTTTGATGCCCACACCCTGAGTGGCATAAGTTTTTGCACTTAATAGGCCAATTGGTGATGGCCCTCCATTTCTGCAACCCCATCTACCTACCCCTCTACTTGCCTAGCATTTTTTGTTTCTTCTTGGAGGGTGCACTTAGACTTGTAGACCCTTTATGTGCCTTTTCTTTTCCATTGGCTTTTTCCTTTGATGTCCTATCTAGTACTAGCCTTATTTCTTCCAAGGCCCCAGATTAAGCAGTTGGGAACCTTAGCTTCTCTGCCTAGCTACTAGTCTGCCAAGATTAAATAGTTTGGACAGACTTCTTTCTCTATTCTACAACAGAAAATTGAAACATGGCATGAACCAGTTTAGACTGTTGAACCATTCATCAAAATTTTAATAAACATGAAGGCATGTACACACCTTGCCTTTCCTTGAAAATATGGGATCTTTGTACCAGCAAAGTAGAGCATATTTGGCATTTGAATTTGCCAATCATGAAATATGAAACCTATTGGTATAGGTATCCAATAGTGGCTCCACATGGGGATGGTTTTTCTTTTTGAAAGACCAAGAACAGCAGGTCAGCATGCCTTGGCCCTTTGGCTACTGCTTCAAAACTTGGAGTTTTTCATCCTTGAAACCTCAAAATTGTAGACTGTCATATTTATAAAACTTGCTAAAGCACGGTCTCTTCCTGCTTCTGCAAGATCCCTGAAATTAAGTTATTCACATGTTTAGAAAAAACACTATATACAGTAAATTATGTACAAGGGCAACCATACTGCATTCATGGAAGGTAGTCAAAATAGTGCTTCAGCATCCTGCCATTGACAGGACCTTCATCCAAATTAGTTTTATCAAGATTCTTAAGAAAGTAGGTGTTATTTCCTTGTAGTTCATGGATGATAAATGGTCCTCTCCAAAGGGAATCAAACTTTCCATGTTTTCCTTTATTTTCTCTTCTTGAATCCCACTTGAGCACTTTGTCACCCATATTGAAATCCTCAGCCTTGGTCCTTCTGTCAAAAGCTTTCTTGAGGGCTTCTCTTGTAGGATTTGAACTCTGTTATACACTTGGTCTCTAGTTTGTTGTAAACATATAATTTGATTCACCCTCCTTTGCATATCATTGGGCTCAGCCTGGCTTTCTTGAAGTAACTTCATAACAGGGATCCCTAGTGATGAAGGAAACTTGGCTTCTAATCCATAGACTAATTCATATGGGCTGACCCCAATTGATCTCTTGGTTGTTAGTCTATCTGCCCATAAGGCATTGACAAGTTTCTTATGCCAATTCTTTTTGTTCTCCTCCAACACTTTCTTTATCATGTTTAGCAGGCTTTTGTTTGATGATTCTGCAAGGCCATTTCCTTGGGGATAGTATGCAGTAGAATGGCCTAAAGTAATGTGGAATTTGTGGCAGAAACTGACCATCTTCTTAGATCTGAAAGCAGCAGCATTATCTGTTATTATCTTATCAAGGCATCCAAATCTGGCAAGGATATTGGTCTCAAGAAACTGAATGATAGTGGAGTCATTTCCTAGTCTGCATGGGATTGCCTCAATCCATTTTGTGAAGTAGTCTGTTGCTGTTAGAATCCATCTATGTTGGCCTGAAGATGAGGGATTAATTTCTCCAATGAAATCTAAACCCCATTGTTGAAATGGTCTCTCTGTTGCAATAGGCCTTAAGGGTAGTGGCAGTAATTGTCTCTTTCCTTCAAACACTTGACATTTATGACATGCAGTGGTGAATTTCTTGACATCATAGAAAACAGTAGGCCAATAGTATCCAGATCTCAGTATCCTATCCACAGCGGACTTCCAATACAAATGTCCACCACAATCTCCTGCATGAAATTCTTGCATGATCTTGTCAGCCTCGTTTTCAATTAAACAGTTTAATAGGATACCCTCATGGTTTTTCCAAAGCAGATTACCATCCATAACACAAAATTTTAAAGCTTTCATTTTTAAGAACCTACATTTAGTCCTAGAAAGCCCTGGGGGAGCACACAGGTTTTGTAACACATAACAGATATCAGAATACCAGGGGGATTGTTCAAAGGCTACATTGATCTTTGGAGTCGCCAGCTCCGGTTCACTGTCCATTTGATTGATGTCCAAGGCTTGGAAATTTGTTTCAGACATTAATTTGGCCAAGCCCTGCCCTTTTATAAGTTTTGTAGGTTTTATTTCAATATCAAATTCTAGAATGTTTACAATCCATTTTCCTCTTCTACCCTCTAAGTTCTCTTGAGTGAGTATATCTTTGACAATTGGGCTTGGTACATAGGCTATTACATGGGAGTATAGGATGTAAATCCTAAAGTCTTTAATAGCCTTGAACAAGGCATATGCCTGCTTTTCCATGATCTGGTACTTGAGGGGTGCATCTCTGAGATCTTTACTAAAGAAAGCAATGGGTTTCTCATTTCCTTGGTCATCTTTCTGTAGTAAGACAGCAGCAATTGTGTGTTGGGAAGCAAAAGAAAATATGATGAATTCCCTATCAAATTGAGGGTTGGTTAAGACTGGGGTTTGAGTGAGGGCAAACTTGATGCTTTCAAAAGCTTGATCTGCTTCAGCTATCCATTTTACTTTTGAATCCTTTTTAAGCATGTTATTGAGCAATCTGATTAGTTCAGCCAGGTTTGGGATAAACCTCCTTAGGAAGTTGATTTTCCCCAGAAATGCTTGTAATTCCTTTATATTTCTTGGGTGAGGCATTTGTAGAATGGCATGTATTCTGTCTGGGTCGATTCTGATGCCATCTTTGGAAATAATGTGACCCAGCAGTTTACCTTCTTCCAAACCAAACATGGATTTCTTAGGATTTAAGGAAATTCCATATTTCCTACATGTTATGAATATCTGCCTTAGATGTTTCAAGTGTTCTTGGTCAGATTTGGAGAAAGGTGTGAGATCATCTAAATAAATGACCAGAAATTCATGGATCTCTTTGGCAAAAGCAATGTCCATTGCTCTTTGGAATGTGGCCCCTGCATTCTTCAAACCAAAAGGCATTTTAACATATTTAAAGGTTCCCCATGGGGTTGTGAATGTTGTTTTTTCCTGATCATCAGGATGGACTAAGATCTGGTTGAAACCTGAGAACCCATCAAGTAGGGAAATCCTTGAGGCCCCCACTACTCTCTGCAAGATGTGATCCATCTTGGGTAAGGGGTAATTATATTTTAAGGACACTTGATTCAAGTTCCTTAGATCAACACAGAGCCTTATTTCACCTGTCTTTTTTCTTGTGGGGACTAAATTTGAAATCCAATCAGAGAATCTGATTGGTGCTATAATGCCTGCTTTAAACATTTTTTGTACCTCTTGTTCCATTGCTAGGAGGAGCATAGGATTAATTCTCCTCAATTTTTTTTTAAATGGCTTTTGATCTGGCTTGAGTGGGATGGTGTGTTGTATTACAGAGGTGTCATAGGATTTTAGATCCTCATAACTCCATGCAAACACATCCTGAAATTCTTTGAAAAGGTCAATGTATCTAGGCTTCTGGTCAGGAGGTAAAGCAACAGACAGCTTTATGACTTTAGGTTGTTTAATAGTCCCAATGTTATACTCTTCTATGGCAGTGTTTGGGGGCTGCAATTTTGGTTTATTGGGAACATCATTGGAGTCAAAAATATCTTCTAAAGGAGCTAAGCCTATGGGAAGAAAATTGTCCTTTAGTTGTATCACTTCAGTTTCATAATCAGCTACCTCCTCACAATTAATTTGTTGGATTTCTTGTATGTTGTGTTTGTTGAACATTGTAGGGTGTAGTATTTGATTAGCTGTTTTGGGTGATATGGCTTGGTTATTATGTTTGTTAAATATTTGTGATTGACTTGCTGTCTCAAGCCTTTGTGATTGACTTGCTGTCTCAATGTCAATGTTCAGACCTGAAAACTCTTTCTGCAATGTAAAAAAATTGTTTATTTGTTTATCATCATCAAACACCTGCCAGTCCTTAACATTGTTTGGGATAGATGGTCTGTGTTTTATCTCTGCTGTGAAACAATGATGGGGCTGGAAAGGTAGCTTACAGGTACTTGCAAATGTGGCCAAACTATGAGCATGCAGATTCTGGGCTCTAGGAATTTTGGCAATCTGAAACTCAGTGAAGGATTTTAATAACTCAGTAGCAGCAGACCTATAAGACCTCAGTCTTTTGTCATTGGTGACAAAATTGTCTTTCACTTGTTGGATAACTAGGTCTGAGTCTCCTAGGATTGACACTTTCATGGCTTGTAGGGATTGTACTAACTTGAGGCCTAGTAGGAGAGCTTCATACTCAGCCATGTTGTTAGTGCATCTGAAGTTTAGTCTATAAGCTCGGCCCTCTGCATGGCTGTTTTGTTTGTTGTGTATCCACACTCCAGCTCCTGCCCCCAGCTTGTTGACTGGCCCATCAAATTCTAGGAACCATAGGATCTCCTGTTCTAGGGGAGGTTGAATAATATCTCTGTGGTCTGGACTTGTGAGTTGAAGTTTAGGTTCTTCATCTAGTTTGACTTTTGGGACAGTCTTCTTATGTGATGGGATCAGCTTTGTTTCTAGAGGAACAGTTTGTTTATTAGACTCCTGATCTTTTTTAAGTGTCTTGGTATCATCATCATTTGATTTGTCCTCTTGAACACTTCCATCTTTTGACCCAACCAATGTTTCTGTGTCAGGATTTCCTTCATTGATATGCTGATCTGTTTTGATTATCTGGATTTCTTCATTATTTGTGTGACCTGTATTGTCATTGAACAGGATATATGAGTCTATGTCAGAATGGGCAGCATATATGGGGAAGTTTTGAGGCTTCTCTACAGTTCTGACCATGTATTTCATGAGTGACTCCCTATATAGTATCTTGGGTTGACCAAAGACTATGATTATAGCATATGACATGTCCAATTGAAGGGACCCTTGAAGTTTAGCCCCCCATGATCTTGATAATAACATCCCATACTTGGGTGGGATATCAGCAACAACAACATCCATCAAGATTGTTTTATTTGGGTATTGGACCAGGGATACACATAAGTCTTTTATCAGGCCTAGACATTTAACTTGGCTGGAATCAAATGAGAATAGATCCTTATATGGCCTGGTAATATCTAAATTCAGCCTTTCCATGACTGATTTTGGCATCAGGTTATGAGAGGCACCTGAGTCAAACATTGCATTGTGTAGTATTTTTTCATGGATATGCACGCTGACATAAAAGGGTAAGATCCCTGTGCTGCTGTTTTTCCATCAACTTTTGGGCCAAACAGCAATTCTGGGGTGTCATCCAATACATTGACATTGTCTTTGCTTTGAGTGAGTTGGAGGGATTTCTCAATCTGTTGTTTATAGATGTCATGTTTGGCTAGCTCTACAAGAGGAATGGCTATTTTCAGTTTGCCAATTTCAGCTTCCAAGTCAAAGGGTTTTTCAAATTGGACCTTAGTGTTGTGGGTGACCACCTTTTCTTTGTTTAGCAAGGTTTCTTCTTGATCTTGGGGCTTGTGTTTTTCATTCACCTCTTGAGGCTTTTTACTTGGATTAGGCTGTACAGATGATGCAGCTGGTGGCTTCCGTGTTTGTTTAGTGACTTCTTCAATAGTTACTTCCTTTGTGAGTGAATCAGTTGAATTCATTGGTTCTGTTACTATGGCACTTTTAGGCTGCAGTCTATCCTTTGTTGTTCTAGGCTGTGTTATGTTTACAGTCCTGCTTCTTAGTTTGTATTGTTTATGAACTTCATAAACAGTTGTGTCATAGCCTTGTTTGAAGTCAAATGACTCACCTGACTTGGTTTGGAATTGTTTACTGTCTTCATCCTCATGATCTTCTTGACTTAGGAAGACTTGGTGCTCATCATCAAGGCCCATTAGGTGGATATGGGTATCATCCACTTGTTCATCTGAAGTGGATGTTTCAGCATAGTTTTCCTGAAATGGTGGTCTTATTTCTGGATCAGTATTGGCCTTGCCCACATTAGGGTTTTGATTTCTCCTAAAGTTTGGATTCCTGTTAGAGTTGTTTGGTGGTGCTTCCCATGATGACTTTCTCTCCACAGATTCCACTCTGTCACCCAACCTCTTCATACCATAGATTATCGCATCCAATTTCTGGTCAAAGGCTGAAGGTTCCTCTTTAATGACAACTCTTTTTTCCAATCTAGCCCTGTTCCTCTTAGCAATTAGGTTAGCCTCAACTGTGACAGCAACCTTTTGTGCTTCTTCAAGGGTTTGAGGGGCTCTTTATTTCAATTGATAAGCCATATCAGGGTTGAATCCATCAGGGAACTTGTATAAGGCCAAATCAGGAGGAGGTCTTAAGTTTTGGGGTATTGCATTGTATACATTATTGAACCTGGCACAGTACTCCAGAACTGTCTCTTGAGGACCTCTCTTGATCATGTCATATTCACCAAGTATATGTAAGGGGTCCTTATTTTTCTCCCATCTGTTGGTGAAGGCTTGGTAAAGCTCATCAGAGGTTGTGATGGTATTTGCAGGAAGTGACCTGAACCAAGTTCGGACATCACCTGTTAGGCTTTGGACAAAAATCCTCATCCTCACACTCTCATCATCTATCTCATAGTTCTCAAAATGATCCTACATTCTCTTGGCATGTTGAATAGCAGAGTAAGGGCCAGTGGAGTCAAAATATGAGATTTTGGCTTGGTAATCCTGAGGTAAAGCTGCAGGATTAGCAGGTAATTACAGAGGTACATATCTCATAGCCATATTCACAAGGTTTGGAGGATTGACAGGGACAACTGGGATAAAAGGAACAATGGGTACCACAGGGGTAATAGGTATGGCAGAACCTAGAGTGTTGGTCAAGGGAGTATGTGTGGGGGATGAGGATGTGGGCGGAGGGCTTTGAGATGTGGATGGAGAACTAGGGGAATTAGGGGTGGACCGAAAAAGGACCTTTATTGGATTGGAAATGGGGTTGGGATAAACTGTCTCTGGACTTAAGTCAGCAAGCTTATCTGGCCCTTGCTGCTTCTTGATAATTTTAGGGATTGTATTAGGATTTTCAAAGATAGTAGGAGGGTTTGGGTCAGGATTAGCCCTAGTGTACCGAAGATTCTTCTTGGAAGCCAGTTTCTGAACTGGTCTTTTGAGTTTTTTAGGAAAACTTTATATCTGCAAGGACTGGACCAGATTTTGAAATGGCTATATGTATCTCAAAGTTAGTATGAAGTTTGGCTGAATAAGCTCTTCCTTAAAGTTGTTAGTGTTGGACCAGAAACAGCTTTGAGGCTTCTTGATTGATACTCAGGCTTCAAGTGTGGCTTTCAAGAGACATATAGTAATTTAGAAAAGCCTAAAGAAGTCCCCAGTGGAGTCACCATTATCTTATCACTCAGTTTGTCCCTTGGCTCCTTAAGGGATACGGCCGAGGTAACCACTAACCAATCTTGTAGCTACAGGTCCTAGTCTACCTGTAACCAAAGAGGGCTCTCTCTTTATAGTTTTAGCTTTGTTTGATGAGAGTTTTAGACTAGTTATGATGCACTGTTTGTTTGAATTTAATGGGTTGGTGAATTCCTTTAGAACTGAAATATAGACTTACAGGACAGTTTGTTCCATTGGGCAATGGAGTTGAGATATTTGTGCTCTAGAAAATGGATCTATGGAGTTAAAGTGTTGCTACAGAGCAAGTTAGGCATGTGTGAAAACAATATATCAGATTTGTTAGTGAAAAGTGGAAAGTTAGTGAGTGAAAGGCAGTTAAGAATCTTTCACTATGCTAATGAAGAAGACATGAAAGTAATGCTTAAGAGCAGTTAAGAATTCTTAAACAGTATTCACCATGTTAGGATAAGTTTAGACATGAGCAATTAAGAATTTATATCTATAGCTAATCCAGCAGAAAACATATTTAGAAATAGAGATTGAGCATAGGGTGTTTGGACCAAATCCTATGCTATTCTTTTTCTCTACTTACTAAGATTATGAAAACATAAAGATATGGAATAAACAGGAAACACATACACAATTAAGAGAATCTTATTGATTCAACAAATGACACAGGAATTCTGCAACAACACAGAGCTTTACATATCCATCTTAAACAGCATTGAAACTAGCAATCTCCTTCAGTAATTTTATTATAAAAAATTCTTCAGTATACATCAGAGCTCTTCAGGAAGAATCGTATTCCAATTGACGCTCAATGCGTTATCTGAGGGGATATATATACAAAATAGGGTATAAAATATCTTAGTGGAGAGTTATGGTGCAATAAATTGCCCCACCAACTCTCTTACAAAAAGTAAATGATACATAAATGTAACTTTAAATGCTAAGATAGCCGACATTATTTTGTCAGACAAATTTGACTTTTGGCAGTGGAAAGTAGGCGGTAGCAGTGCTTTAAATGCTGCGTTAATTCTGGCTTGTTATTTTGGTGGATTGCTGAGTCATCTATATGCTGCTTGATGTACCTGTATGCTGACTTTGCTGCTGACCTGTTTGCTGCCTTTGCTCTCAAAAAGGCAAAAGGCAAAGTGGAATTATCTAGACAAAATTTCCAACATTGCTTGCCACCAATCTGCTAGGGGTAATTGATGTCTTCTCATCTTAACCACTGTTTCATCTTCCTCTGTGTGTCTATAAAAATTAGGAGGTACCTCAAACAGATGATTAATCTCATGCTCTATGAAGAATAGATTCTCCAGCTTGTCATAGAGGGTTTGCCCAGATGGAGGCCCTGCTACTTCTGTGGAGCTGCTGGATGTTGTGAACTGGTTTTCAACATAGTTGTTGACCCTTGTCATATACTGATTATATCACAGCAGCTGTCATGTACCAGTCACTAAGCTTGGTAGTCCTTTATCCTGTAAAATAGCCATTTTGGCTCTGAATTTATCTATTTCAACCTTCATTTCTTGACACTTCCTCTCCAGTGTCTGAGTGAAATTCCTCAATGTTAGTACCTTTTTGGCAGTGAGGATTATATCTGTTCTGCTAGCTATTTGTAGAGCAACCAATTCTTCTCTAGTGCGGTTATTAAGAAAGCGAATCATTTTGGTGGCTTGCTCAGGCATTATTCCCAGGGCTGTCCTGGCTCTCTGAATCTCTACATGAGCTATTTCTATCAGCTCCACCTGTTCAAAAATTGCCTGAATGGACCTCCATTGGTCCTACATAGATTGGCCAATCTTGGCCCAAATAATCTTTTTTATTTCTGCTAGGGTATTGCCTAGCATCAACTCCTTTTCTAAAGTTTTTACTTTGGCCTCCAAGGCCTTTATTTCTCTTTGTTTCTCTGCCACAGTCATTTTTTCTTTGTCATAACTGGCCTTCAGCTTGGCCAGTTTTTCCTTGGCAACATTTATTTCTGTGACCTGATTCTCTAGCTCTTTGACAGCCTTCATTAATTCTTCCATTCCCAGGCTAGATTCTGCTGCTGTTGTGGCTTCTACTATTGCTCCAATTGCTGATGTAGCTGTGGTAGGTGCTGGAGCAGTAGGAGGAGCTGTTGTTACTTGTGCTGGAGGGGCAGATTGAAGGTTTGTTGAGGTTTGAGGTGGCTGGGAGGCAGATTCCCCTTGCCTGTCCTGTATAGCTTTTTCTAACTCTGCCAACATCTGCAGTATCCTTTGGTTCATGACCAGGAGCAGCTCCATAGTATTGTCCACCTGTTTTTCTTGTACAAGCTCTGCTGTGTCAGGATGGATAGTAGGAGGCAATTTTTCCTGTTTCCTCAATGTAGCTATATCATCCTCCTTTTTCTTCATAAGGGCTCTAACACCCTTTGGATCTTTTGGGTCATGCCCAAAATCAATAATTATATCCTCCAGAGTCTTTATTCTGTATCTTTGGCGGAGGAGGACAGCCTTTCCAAATCGAGCTTTCTATTTTTGTTTTTTAGGGATTCCTTTAGCTGATGGGCCAACATTTCCCTGTCAACAAGTGTTGCATACACCATCTCCCCAGTTTGCTTGTGTAGCTCAATTTGATCCATGGGGTGTATGTCTTTGGCAAAGACCTCTAGATTAGTCTTGTAATAATAGGTTGTGGTCTTTGGGTGTGGAACCTTGGGCTTTAGATGAGTGAAGATCATCTTTTCTTCCTTGAGGTCAAAGGCAGCCATTAATCTTTGCTTTCTAGCTGGGGTTGTGTTCAGGAACTACTCATAGAGCTGCACTCTTAGCAGTTCATTTTGTGCCTTGATCTCCTTGAAACCCTCTTTGACTGTGGCTGGCTTCTTGCCCTGTTGTCTGGAGGAAGACACCTCCACGGTGTGTTGTTGAGCCTGTTCTAGCTTAAATGAGCTAGTGGTAGTCTGTTGGCTCGTCTGTTTTTCCCTACTTTGGCTTTCTGCCATCTCTTCACTTATGTCTCCTTGAGCTTCAGGGTCTACCCTCGGCCTCTTGGCCTCTGGTTGCTGTGATGACCCTATGGGAGGTGTGGTTTCTTCTCTATCCCTCTTCTTCCCTCTCTCATCATTTAGAGGGGTCTGCAACACTGGGTTTTGAGTTTGTTCAGTTTGTAGGGGAGGGGCCTATCCTGATTGCTGGTCTTTTGAAGCACTAGGCTGCCCTGTTTCTGTCTCCTGTTGTTCATCCATCTTCTCCTTTCCTTTTGTGGTGGTTTTTGTTGCTGGAGCCTGCTGGATGTCCTGTGTTGTTGGGGCAGTAGAGGTACCTTCTCCTGCTTGGACTGGTTGCTTGAAGACTTGTTGACAAGAGTCCAAGTCAAGAGTTTTTTCCAAGTCCTTTACATTTTGCTCCATTATTTCTTCCTGAGTCAATTCCTCTACTATTTATCCAAGCACCCATTCATCTTGATTAGCAAAATGTTGTACTTGAGGGAGTGGGGCATGCTTATAGGCTAGCAGCCTATATTTAACCCTCCTTGCACTGATGAAACCTTCAGGGTCATAAGGGACCCACCAGAAACTTCTCTTAAGTTTGAGCTGCTGCCCTAGTATTTGGTCAGCTTCTTGCCAACCATCTTTTTTGTTCATTGTAAATGGGCCTAAGTGATCCCTGAACTTCAGGTTGGCCTTCTTCTTGGCACTATGTGAAAGTGGTGTTAGGTCGGAGTTTATAAGTGTCTAATAATACTCCAGGGGAAATAGCCTCATAGGGACATACTTTGGGAGCCTGTAAGGGACAGAGCTCACAGCCATTAGATTCTGATGACAGTGTGGTTTTGGTACATAGTACCAATCACCAATCTTGAGCTTCTGGATAGCTGCAGATCTTCTGCATATCTTTTGGACAATCTGATAGGAGGTGTCCTCTTCAAGAGGATGTAACTGGATATACAAAACTGATCAATGAATTCACAGTAAGAGTAAGGGAATTTGTACTTGATGAAGACTGAAGACCAGAAGATCACAGACCTTCTCTCACCCTGTGAGTCTAGCTTCTTGATTGAGCATTGGAAGCTATCTGTCTGGTAGTACAAGAATAAGTGATAAATGTATGAGGAATATCTAAATATTGCCTTCCTGTCTAGCCTTGTCAATTGATCATGTATCTTATTGGCAATGTACTTGGCGTAGTTGTATTTCATAGCAGGGGGCTTCATTAGGCTGTATGCAGAGAGCATGACCAGCACAGTTATATCAACATGTTTGTTGGTGGTGAACCCCAGCACAGAGGTCAGCATGTCTATCAGTAGCTTGCCAACCTCATTAAAATATTCATAGGAGAAAGGAGGTGGCCCAGAGGGCTAGCAGTCTGCCTTCATCAATTTCCTAGCTATGGCAGCAATGTCTGAATCAGAAATTCTGGAGCCTTAATCCAGCAAATAGTTCATGGAGAAGGGGTATAACAACTGGGTCTGTTTGTAGTTGAACATCTGGTTGATGGAGTCTGGAGCTACATAGAAGAGGATGCTCCCAGATGGAGGCTTCATAGCCCTGAGTTTTTGGTCATAGTTCTCTGCACATAGGTGGATGATTTCAGGGAATATGTTGACAGAAGGCAGAAAGTAGGTGGGTAGATTAGATTGGCAGACCCCATACAGGTCACTATTGTCCAAGTGATTGTTTCTTAATTGGCAATATGTCTGAAAATGGCTTCTCTCTGCCAAAAAATCTGTGATGAGAGCATCATCGTCCACCAAAGGTATAGCTCCTAGCTCTCTGTTGGGTGGATTTATAGGCAAAACATCCAGAGCAGCTGGAGTGGCCATTGTCTTGGTCTTGCTGGTGGTTTTACTATGTTTCAAGCTTGGTGTGAGTTCTGAGGAATGGCCTACTACTGTCTGTTTGCAGTGAGCATTTTTGGTAGTTCAAGGGGGCTGTCACAGGCTTATTTAATCTGTGGGGCACTCTGTTTTGAGGAAGCAGGGTGTTTTTTAGCTGGTTAGCTGGCCACTTGCAGAGAATTGCTTAGCAGAGGGGAGGGAAATTGGCAATTTAGTTCTTCTAGCTTGTGGCTTGGCCCTTTAGCTGCTCTTTTGTGAAAAATAGGCAGATTTTTACCGCGGGTCACAGGTTTCCCTGGAACTTCTCTCGTGCAGGGGTTACAGAGGTTTCTTTGGTAGTTTTCAGAGGTGAAATTCAATAATGTGGGCTCTTAAATTAAGTTGCTTGAGCAGGAAACGGGATTTATATGGAGAACAGTGGACAAGAGGGCGCCTGCGGCAAAATACCTGGTTTAATGGCGTACAGGACATTTGCACTGGTCGAACTGGTTGAATTGTATGTGGTTGAGTCGACAATGGGGGCGGCAGCAACTCTGGTAGATCACTTTTTCCTTTCGACCGTTGGAAATTGAATTTCGCCTTCAGCGGAGCTCCGGGTTGTTTGCAGAAAATGATAAAAAAATAACGGTTTTTACGCTTTTTTATGCATTTTGGGTGAATTGGCGCCTTTTTGTGATGACGTCATGCTGACGTCATCATGGACCTAGTTACGGAGGAGGTGACGTGGGTGCCCAGGTGGCACTGACACGGTGGCAGGGTGGATAGGGCGATGCGCAGGGCAGGGGTGACGTGGAGGCACGGCGGCGGAAAAGTGGGGTGACGTCACGCTGACGGGGGCGTGACGTCAACGTGAGGGGTAGGGCGGTAAGCAGTCTCCCCGGCAGGCCCTTAGGCGGTAAGTGGTTTGGAGGG
>APFE030630027.1:108864-152208 GCA_000404065.3 Pinus taeda | reverse complement strand
ACGCAAAAGGTCGGGCAGCTTGGTTGGTGGATCGGCCGCCCACCGTAGGATGGCGGGGTGGGAGATCTGACGGCTGGCGGTGATCGAGATATGTCGGCGCTTTAATAACACGGGACCCGCCCGATTAATAAAATAAACGTTTAATAAATGGGCGCAGGGTGGGTTTAGAACCTTAGGTTATGGGTTTTTCGGGTTTATTAAGCGCATTTTTATTAAAAAGCTTTTATTTCAAAACTTTATAATAAAGGGTTTAGGGCAAAGAAAAGGGGGAAAATGGTAAATGAGGGCAGGGAAAGTGATTTATGCCTGCTAACCATAGTTTTTCTTAAATCCATAGTTTTTTAGGAGGGTTGTAGGGCTAATACTAACCCTTGAGGGTTTAATATTTCCCAAGGAGGGGATTTGGCTGCAGCACTAAGGGGAGGGGGAAATTAGGGAGCTAGAACATAGGCTAGTGATTAATATGGTTTGTGAGGTGAGTGAAGGGGTGAAACCAAGTAAAAATGGAACTTGACTTAGGATATTGAGGGTAGATGAAAATGATGCAAAAGGATGTTTTTACATAAGAAATGTGGCTTCTTTTCATGCTTGAACTCCATGGTTTGACCAAGTGGTTTGTGATGTAAAGGAGTGGAACTTGAGACCTGAGCATATCTCAAGGCCCCTAGGGATGTTAATAAGAAATGACTTCTGGGGGAAACTGGGGAAGTTAGACATGCTTCCAGTGCTTGTCCTCCATTCTTTTTCTTTGATGCCCACACCCTGAGTGGCATAAGTTTTTGCACTTAATAGGCCAATTGGTGATGGCCCTCCATTTCTGCAACCCCATCTACCTACCCCTCTACTTGCCTAGCATTTTTTGTTTCTTCTTGGAGGGTACACTTAGACTTGCAGACCCTTTATGTGCCTTTTCTTTTCCATTGGCTTTTTCCTTTGATGTCCTATCTAGTACTAGCCTTATTTCTTCCAAGGCCCCAGATTAAGCAGTTGGGAACCTTAGCTTCTCTGCCTAGCTACTGGTCTGCCAAGATTAAACAGTTTGGACAGACTTCTTTCTCTATTCTACAACAGAAAATTGAAACATGGCATGATCTATTTTAGACTGTTGAACCATTCATCAAAATTTTAATAAACATGAAGGCATGTACACACCTTGCCTTTCCTTGAAAATATGGGATCTTTGTACCAGTAAAGTAGAGCATATTTGGCATTTGAATTTGCCAATCATGAAATATGAAACCTATTGGTATAGGTATCCAACACTGCCTATAAGTTTGTTCATATTCAATTTTTTCTTCTGTTTGACAAGGATTCATCTTCTATGCCCTTGTCAGCTCCTCACCAATCTTGCCATTCCATTTAATCTCAATTTGATGTTAAATTTCTTGCCTACCTTGCCTCAGGGGATAATCTGTGTTCTTGATTACATTTCTTTGCTCAAGTTGTTACTTTGCCCATGCAGCTCAGAAAAACCCCATCATTTTATTAAAAACCCTTTTATATCAATTTACTAGCCTAAAATCAGTGTTTCCACATTGGTTATCTCGCCCATTAAATATCTTCACCGAGATAGACCGGAGAGAGCCCTCTCCTGCCCCATAGGGCTAGCTACGAGGCTAAGTGGTTTGATGTTGCCTTGAAGTTTACCTTTTTCAGCCTGAGGTGAAATTTCAAGCGCTAACATATTGGCGACCATACTGGGGAGAACATTCGACTTGTTGATTTTCTTGTCCCAGTACATGAAATCAAATTGCAGATCTGATGCTGATGATGGACAGCAGTCAGACACATATGCAGGCTGAACCATTCACCTGGTGACTCCAATTCGATCCAGACATTCCAGTTCTTGTCGATTCATTCATGCAATGGTGGGGTATGTGGCAAACCCTGCCCTGCGTGAAGAAGTAGAAGAAATAAGAAATGATTTAGCAAATACTGAATTTGATGAAGATGTTTTCAGTGCCTTGCTTCAATGTTTGAAATCTCTAAATTTTCCTCGGTTCAAAACTAAATTTTGCGAGTTAATTGTTAAAAGAATCGAAAAGGGGATTCAAGATTTAGATGAGCAGATCCAGTCATATGATTTCCAAGACCCTAAAAAGTTCTTGAAAATCCTTCCTCCATCGAAACAAGAAACAACAGACTTGCCTACAGATGTTTACATTGACAGTGTACAACTGGAAGTATGTATTGTAGAGTTGGGGCAGCCAACAGAGTCCGGCTTCCGCGATCCAATGGCAACATACATGGAATTTTTTTTTTAGTTTAATTGATAGATCAGGCTGTCTTGTACGTGACCAGGCTCGTTACGTGCATGAAGAGCTGCCAGCAATTACATCTATGTCCTGGTGGAAGCATTCTCGAGCGGCATCACTCTCAGGTTTACTTGAATGGTTAATCTGGCATTTTAGTATTACCTGATCTAGTGTTTTTACAGCAGAGTAGGGTAGATTTTGTAAATAAATAAGCAGCCAAAAGGTAGCATTTTGTTTGAAGTTTGTCGAATTAGTCTTTCAATCAATTCAGTGAGTTAATAAGTTGAGTCTTCAGTTGTGTTGATTTGTTGAAATAATGGACTCCATTGCCCAATGGATGGAGGCATTGTCTGCTCTCCCAAAGTTCTGCAGTTCTTGGCACCTCCACGAAGTGGCAGCTGCCATCCTAAGTGGAGCCGATGTTAGACTCTGTCTTATGTCAGTATGAGATTGATTCTTCTTCAAAACCCTGTTTTGAAGAAGAAATCATTAAATGTGGTTTTGTTAGAATATGTATCAAATTCTCCAGCTCTTCAAATGGTAGCAGCTTCCTCAGCTCCTATCTCTGCAAAAACACAAACAAAAGAAAACAAAACATCATCAGCAATCATGTCCATTTGTTTGATCTGGTCTAGAAGCTGTCTTGTTACAGTTGTCATTTGGTTATACAACTCTCCATACATTTGGGTGTTCAGATCTGGTTACTTAGCCAAGGAATCGCTGGAATGAAAGGCATATTTTAATCTCTTAACAAACATATACATGTGGCCTTGTTGCTTAACCTCTGCTGCAGACTTCTTAGTACATGGATTTACATTATGTAGGTATGGTTTATCCCTAGTTAGGGAAAACTCCTGTGCAAAAATTTGAAGTAGTCGGAGCTATAAACAAGTTAGAGATTGTCACTCCTAATGCGACCTCATTTCTGAAGGTTTTAGCACTTGAATTAGGGAACTCCTGAAGCAGTTCTTGATCTGAAGGCTCAGCCCCTCTATTAGAGCAAGATTTGAAACATTCTTTAAAGATAACGTTATTGAACAGACCTATATTTTGAGGTTTTTTGAGGCATACTTTGGTCCATCATTGGATGCAAGCAATCAAGCCCTACTCACTCACGTATAAAAATAGGGAGAAAAGGTCACCATAACAATGAACAATCCTGTCAGTAAATTGATTTGGCATTTTGTGATGTTTAAGGAGAAAATTCATTACACAAATCAGTTTGTTGATGGGCCAATACAGGACTGCAATAAAACAATTGTGTATATCTCTAACTGATTGATTCAAGGCACCTTTTGAGCAAAACATTGACAAAGAAGATCAAAGACTGAATCATATACTTGTGGAAAAATTCCGAAATATGTGACTACTCTTCTGTGGCATTTATCCGAACTTTATCCTATGCAAGAGGTCCAAAATGGTGGTTGTTATCCTAGACAAAGATTCAAACTTCTGTGAGTTGCAGTTATGACAGAGGATTCTGAGTTCTGAAGAAGGGCGATATATTTTAATGTCTTTTTTGTGATTACATACATCTCCATGATAATGATGCAAGTTTCGGTGACATATCTCTCCATAATAAAGTGAGTTCTGATACGAGTTCCTATTGCAAAATCTTCTTGCGTCATCCGAACTTACTGAGGCGAATAAACAAAGAATTGGAGCATAATTGGCAAAGAATATTGCCAATTATGGAGCCTGGAGCAACACCCCTGTTACTTCACGTCAGCGTATAATGTTAAGCTCCAAAAGCTCATTCGAAGGAATAGGGAAAAATCGGCAGTGAGTGTAACTATAGAACAACGAAAGACTCCAGGTGATGCTCATGGTGATGTTTTCCATGGGTTGGAGGTTGTAGAACATTCTTGCAACATGGCAAGCTTACAAATGGGAGAGTTTGTGGAGAATGTATCATTTGGCATTGATACGTACAGTATCAGGAAACCTTCCAACTATCATTCCTTTGTGGATGTTCATTCAAATTTCGGACTATCATTCCTTTGTGGATGTTTCCATTGGGAGTCACAGCTATTAACACATATATCTTGAAGCCTTCAGAGAAAGATCCTGGAGCCGCAATGCTTCTAGCCGAGTTAGCAATGGAGGCTGGGAGTTTGGAGAGAAGAATTTGACACCTGGCCCTTCACTTCAGCCAAAAATAAACAAAGATATCTATCACCAGAAAAATAGGATTCAATTTCCTATTTATGACTTCAGATTTCCTTGTTTGAATGGCCAACGCATTTCCAGAGATTTGGGGCGCAATTATAATTTCCAGAATGTGCAAAGTGGCATACAAGATTCGATTGCCTATATCTTCAGTAAATGGGATTGACACCTGTAATGCCACCTCTTCATCAGATTTAGCAGATTCGAGTAGAAGGAGCGCTATTCTATCTTTAGAAGCGCTGATTTTATTTTTTAGTTTTATTTATTAATAATGATAAAAACAAATTCCTGGTCTTCGGGTCGATTTGTTTTCCCCCAGCGGAGTTTATTTCATATATTAAAAGAAAAAATCATTTGAAGGGGAGGGAGAGAGAATTCTGAGAGCTGGCGGAGAAAAGAGAGCTTCTATTGTACAGCCATTGACAGAGATTTTAATCAAAAAATGCAGCTCTGACCCCTGAGATTCCTGTGGTATAACAATTTAGCATAAGTTTTCCTTCTGTTTCATATGTAACCTGTGATGTTTTCATTTTGCTCCATGATCATTTCTAATTGAACAAATGAAGTGTTTAGGTAGAATTCATAATATTTTATGTTCTACCTATAAGTTTGTTCATATTCAATGTTTTCTTCTGTTTGACAAGGATTCATCTTCTATGCCCTTGTCAGCTCCTCACCAGTCTTGCCATTCCAGTTAATCTCAATTTGATGTTAAAATTCTTACCTACCTTGCCTCAGGGATAATTCTGTGTTCTTGATTAACATTTCTCTGCTCAAGCTGTTACTTTGCCCATGCCAGCTCAGAAAAACCCCATCATTTTATTAAAACCCTTTTTATCATTATACTAGCTAAATCATGTTCCACATTGTTATCTCGCCCATTAAATCTTTACCGGATAGACCGGAGGAGCCTCTCCGCCCCGTAGGGCTAGCTACGAGGCTAAGTGGTTTGATGTTGCCTTGAAGTTTACCTTTTTCAGCCTGAGGTGAAATTTCAAGCGCTAACACCATCCTGCACCAAGTTCCTAATAAAGTGGGATTTATTATTAATATGTTTCATGCTCGAATGAAATATGGGATCTCCAAACATCTTGATACAACATTGATTATCACAGCTAATCATAGTAGGACCCAGAGACTTTTCAACCTTCCTTAACCAAACAACCTCTTTTCCTACTTCACGTGTAGCCAGATATTCTTCCTCGGCACTACTCAATGCAACGAGATCTTACTTCCTACTCTTCCATGAGATCATAGCAACTCCCAAACTAAAACATCCTTCAGTAGTGCTCCTTCCATCAGTCTCACTGCTACCCCAATGAGAGTCTCAAAATATGTTTGGCAACTATCTAGTGGTCATGACGAGGCTCCAACAAAATGACTGAGAATATTTACTGCAAAACATATATCTGGCCTAGTATTTACTAGATACATTAAAGAACCCACCAAATGACAATATGAGGTAGGATCCACAAGACTTGAGTTGGAGCTCCTCAACTTCTTGAGGTTGGTGATCGTAGGAGTAACCATCGACTTAGATTTCATCATCCCAAATTTTTGCAATATCTTGATGATGTACTTTCCTTGCCCAAAATATATCTCCCCAAGTCTCTGCCATACTTCTAGACCTAGGTAGTAATGCATTAGTCCTAGATCCTTCATCTCAAATACAGCTGCCAACATTTTCTTGCATTCTTGAATTCTTCGTTCTACATTGGTGATGAATAGATCATCCACATATAGTATAATAATGTGTGGCTCATTATTCACGACCTTGATATATAGATTCAAATCAGTAGTACTCTTCACGAACCCAATCATGAGAAGGTATGCATCCATTCTTGCATACCATGCCCTTGGTGCTTGCTTCAAGCTGTATAGAGCCTTCCTGAGTTTGCAAACATGAGAGTCCCTGCTATTCACTTCAAATCCTTCAGATTGTTCAATGTACACTTCCTCATCAATGGTCCCATTCAGAAATGCGGTCTTAACATCAATTTGATGAATATTCCACCCCATTGTAGTAGCCAATGAAACCAATAATCTAATGGTAGTGTACCTTTTAGTAGGTGAAAATGTTTCTTCATAGTCAATGGCTTCCTTTTGAGAGAAACCCCTTGCAACAAAACTTGATTTGTACTTGTCTATACTTCCATCAACAACATGTTTGATCTTGTAAATCCACTTTGATGTGACAACCAATTTGTCACTAGGTCTAGGAATGATTTCCCAAACTCCATTCTTCATGATGGATTGATATTCTTCCTCCATAGCTTTCTTCCAAACATCTTCTTGCTCATCTTCTTGGAATGTAGATGGTTTTACTTCAATCAATTCTATCATATATGCAACATAACCATAATACCTTTTTGGTTTCTTACTTTCCCTAGAGGACCCTTTCTCAACTCCATGTCCTTCAACATCTTCTAATGTAGCTCTCAACCAATTTGGCATTTTCCTTGTGGTTGGGATAACCACCAATTGAATAGGATCACTTGGCCCTTCTTCTTCATCATTTGCAATAGATTTCTCATGAACTTATCTTCTTCAAATATGAGAACTTCTTCATCATCAGAGTCAATAGGAATATCCTTTGATTTCTTGTAAGCTTGATTCTCATCAAATATGACATCCCTGCTTACTTCATTGTATATTCCCTCCTTTATGTAGATTCTATATTCTTTTGAGGAAATATTGTAACCAATGAATATTCCCTTGATGCATGTCGAGCCCAACTTTTTTCGCTTGTCTTTCGAAACATGGACATATCTTGGACATCCAAATATCCAAGACTACTTCTTCAGGTGTAGTATCATCAAGACTCTTATCAGGACTTCTATTTTTTACATACACGAAAACCATCACTGCTTCACCCCATAAGAAATTCAGTAGATCTTGATCAAGGAGCATAGTTGGAATGCCTTCTTTGATTGACCAAATCTTTCTTTCAGCCAATCTATTTTGCTCAGGATAGTAGGGAACAATGAGCTCCCTCTTAATATCTGCATCCTTACAATATGCAATTATCCCTTTAGAGGTGTATTCCCCACCTTTGTCAGACCTTAGATTCTTTATCTTCTTTTCAGTTAGGGTTTCCACCTCATCCTTAAACTCCTTGAAATTATCAAATACTTCATCTTTAGTTTTTAGTAGGTAGAACCATGTCTTCCTTGAATGGTCGTCAATGAATGTTACATAGTAGAGATGACATCCAAGTGTCTTGTCATACATGGGCTCGCATACATTAGAATGGATGAGATGTAAAATTTCTTTAGATCTATATTCACTATGATGAAATGGCTTTCTAGTATGCTTCCCCTAAGGACATACCTTGCACACACCTTCATGGTCTAACTTCATATCAGGAATACCATGAACTAATTGACTAACAGTAGGGATGACCCTATAATGAATGTGGGCATACCTTCAATGCCATAGTTCAATGGGACTTATTTCCATATGAACCAAAGTCTGAGGAGATGGAATGATAAATGAGTAAAGACTTCCTTCACAAACTCTAATAACCCTAATTTTGTCAATACTAGAGTCATTTCCCCAAATCAATACTTTTCCATAAAAAAAAAATTAATTCTTTCCCCCTTTATATTCTAAACAAGAAATAGTAAATTCTTTTTCAAACTTGGAACATAGAGAATGTTGTTGATATGCAACTTCAATCCATTTTCCAGCTTTAATGATGTAGATCCCATGCCTTTAATAACATATATTTTGTTGTCACCTAACTCTACTACATGAGAGGATGACTCCTTTGATAGTGTGTGTAGTTTCCTACTTTCACCTGTCATGTGTCTCGATGCTCCACTATCAATTATCCATGAATTTTCATCAGTAAGAGATCCTATAAGGGATGCCAAGAATCCATGACCCTTGTCTTCGTTGAATAGGTAGTAGATGATCTTCTTGATCCATCTTCTAGTAGAGTTGAAACCCAATCTATGTAGTTCACCGTAGAGGGAGATTCCATGCCAACAAAGTGATCTTCAACTTATCTTAACCTTAGCTTTGATACCATGTAGGAAAATCATAGATATCATATTAGGGTTTGATTCTCCTTTCTTGATAATTATTTGTGAGTGTGTTGGCTTCTTTTACTTCTTTACTATCTTATCTTTCATAAAACAATTATAATGAAGATCACAAAATAAGAGACACAAGATATAGGCACATCGTAGGGAAAAACCCCCCTCGAGGGGAAAAACCAATCAAGATAATTCTTTCTTTCAATAGTATTTTTTTAGACTCTTCACCCTATACCAATACCAAACTTTCCCTCCATAGCATGTCAGCTTCCAAGATCTTCGACCCCTTCCAGCAACTTTGACTAGGTAGTAGTTTCCAACAACAAGTAGCTTCCAACAATAGCAAAATTCTAGGAGACTAGGATCTCCCAAATTAGACCATGAAACAAAGAGAGAGAGAGATAGAGAGAGAGAGAGAGAGAGACCAAAATCTCGATTTTATTCTTCTCTAGAGACTCCCCCAAACACGCACTCCTTTTCTCCTTCCAGTAGTAGACTTCGTACTTCCCATCTCTTCTAGAGATATCAAATTACTTGAGAGAGTGAGTTCTCCATATGACTTCAACCTCCTTCAATATATAGGCTTCTTGTGGGTCGAATGGGCATCCTTAGGGAGACTTTATCTTCCTTAGGCCAACATGATGTGGAGGACACATAATTCATATTTGACTTGATACAAAACCTTTTTACATGATCCAAAAGCCCAAGAAGGCTCTCTTCAAATGTACAGTGACTCTATAAACTCAATTTTAATCCTAGGAGTCCATGATGGGGTCTTTGACTAATATAACGATGACCCAAGCATGAAACCCATGCTTTAATAAGTCATTGTTGCAATAATAAAAGAACTTTTCTGTTAGGATATTTCGACACATAGGAAATAGTTAAGTATAACTTGGTCTAGTGTAGAGTTAGGTAATGTGTGTTTCTTTATTACGTACTTTTGTAACTTACAATCTGATGGTCATGATATGTTCTAGACATGAAGTGATCGGACGGTTCATACTCTCCTTGGTATTACCGACACTTGATCCGTGGCTTAACACCCGATTGGTGCATGATCTCTATTTAAAGAGAATGGAGGGTCATTTGTAGGGTAACCATTCATGAGAGAGTCTTATGTAAATTTTCATTCTTTTATTAATAAATTTCCTAAAGTGGCCATGTTGGCTCAGGTCGTGGATTATTTCCCTCTCTGAGGGTTTCAACCATGTAAAGAATACTGGTGTATTGATCTGTGATATGTTTGTGAGCGGTGTCCTTTGGTGTTCTATCTAAGGAACTTACCCTGTAAATTCCTACATGGCATCAGAGCTATTTGAGGGCGACATCCATTGGTGATCCAAATCTAAAGCCGGTACAACTGCATCTGACTATCGTTTCCTAGATCTATTATTTTTTACTGCTTTCAGGCCGAGAGGACTGCTCTATTGTGTTAGGAACATATTTTCCAGTGAGTAACCCCTTTCGTTTCATGCGAAAAGGTTTCCAGTAGCCCTAGCTATGTTATTTTTAAGATCTAGAGGTATATAGTCTTTATTTTCAGTTCTAGCTATTCATCTCTCTGTTTATTTCGGTTTATTTAGCTCTGTTTTTTTTATTACTAGATCTATACCTTTCATTTCTGCATATGCTCTTTGCCCTGTGACTATGTGCGATTTGGAAAAATCAGAAACAGAAAGGAAGGATTTTTCTCATGCATATGCTCTTTTCCGTCGTGCCTTAGTGTGATCTCGGAAAATCAAAAACATTGAGGAAAATATTTAGTTTCCGGCTAAAGCTAAATTCAAGTCGTAAGGTTTGTTTTTTTTGTATGTCCATGTTGGGCTTTCTGGTTTTTGTTTTGTAGGTAAAAAAGATTATTTTCAAATAAGCATGCACCCCAAAGTTTCAGACTAAAAAAAAAACCCTTCCTCTTTTCCAAAAATTACTAACATTTTAAACTAGCTCACTTGGTCCAAAGTTACTTTTTGAGAATAGAGGTCTTGAGTTCAAGTCTTTCTTTTTGTTGAGTTACTTTTTCAAAAAACACATGTAAATTATGTTTTAAAGTCACTTTATGTAAAAGTGTTCTCAACCATTGTAAAAAGTGAGTCACTTATAATTCTAAAGTATCTTTATCTTTTATTTAAGTTACAATTTAGTGGGTAGCTCATAAAGTACCATTGTGAAAGTGACTTTCACTTATTTATAAAAGCGAGTCACATGATTCTTTTTTTTAAGTGAGAAAATTAGATTAAGTTTGGAAAGGGGGTGGATTTTTTTAAATATAACATTATCATTCATTTCCACACATTCACGCACTTCGTTGACATCTTCAACAACTTTTCTTCAAAAATCCATAACTTGTTCATCCGGAAGTCATTTTCAGAGCCGTCTTTTTTAAATCAACCTAATTTTTTGATATCTTTCCATTGGAAAACTTAGTTTTAACATCTACAACTTTAGTTTCTATTAAAATAGAAAGTCCATGCCAAGCTATTCTTGACAGCACCAACTACTTCCAATGTTGGTCCTACAATGTGGATTTACTTAGAAGTAAAGGTCTTTATAGAATAGCGTCAGGCCAAGAAACCAAACCTCAAGATGAAGATAAGGTAGCCAAATGGGAAAATAGGCAAGATCAAGCATGTGGGTTGATAGGGATGTCTATTTCTCCAGACCTTAGATTCTATATCGTAGAACTTGATACTCTTAATGAAGCAATGAAACAACTCACTAAAGTTTTTGGAATTAAAAATGAAATTAAAGCCCATCAACTCAAAAATGAGTTACTTACATTGGACCCCAATAATTTTTATTCCATTGAAGATTTTTTGTCCAAGTTCAATACCCTTAGACTTCGCTTGGAAGGTGTTAAGGTTAGGAAAGAAGATAGTAGCCTTATCTATTCCATTCTTACTAAGGTTGGGACCAGCCTACTCTATGTTTCTTTCCACCTTCCATTCTACTAGAGAAGCTTTTATTTCTCAAGGACAAGACTACAAGTCCTCCTCTTTTGATGCCTTTTGTAATTCTTTAATAAGAAAACAAGAAAAGCTCTTATATCTTGGTCTTATTAATCTTGGAAACTCTTCTAAGAAATCCTTAGCTACCCAACAATAACCAAATTCAAAGAATCCTAAGAAGTAGTATCCTAAAAAGAATGGTCCTAAACAAAACACGGGTCCTAAGCAATTTCAGTCTCAAAATGAAAAATCATTTCAACAAAATGATAAGGAAAATAGAAACAAAGGGAAGGAGACTGATAAACAGTGCCACTTTCGTAATCGAGATGGCCACTTAGAATCTAAATGCTTTAAGAATATGGAAGCCTTGGAAGCAGCAATGAAGAAGCATAACATTGATTTGGAGCACTCTTCAACTTCAACTTCATCTTCAGGAATAACACTTTCTGGATGTGGTTGTCAAGCATATCTGTTTGGTTATGCACTAAATATATCTTTTTCTTCTCATTCTCATGAGTGGCTCATTGATTTGGAGCTTCTTATCACATGGCCAAAAACAAAGTCATGTTTTCTTCTTTAAATGATTGTAAAACCAAAAATATATATGTTGGTGATGATAAATCTCTTAGTGTTGTAGGGATTGGAACTATTCATCTAGAAAATGGTCAATTTAATGATGTATTATGTGTTCCAACCTTATCTTGCAACCTTCTATCTTTATATCAGATAATTCATTCAGGTAAAGGTAAAATCGTAGAATTTTCACCTCACGATGTTGTAATTAAGGACCTAAGAGATCCTAGAAAAATTTTAGCTACTGGAATTGCTGATGATTCTAAAAGTTTGTATAAGTTTAAAAAATTTGGGTCATCATATATTCCCTCGGTATTTGTTGCTCATAATGATGAAGCGAGCAAACTTTGGCATGAGCGATTTGGTCACTTAAACTATCGCTCCCTTCAGAATCTACGTAAAAAAAATATGGTGATAGGTCTTCGAATGGTATCTTGCAAATATGGTGTTTGTTCTGGATGTGTACTCAAAAAACATCATCGGGATAGTTTTAAAAAACGCGTCTCTTGGCACGCCTCAACCCCTTTACAGCTTGTGCATAGTGATTTATGTGGTCCACTTCCAGTTGTTTCATTCTCTGGCTATAAGTATTTCTTAACTTTCATTGATTATTTCTCTAGATGCACTTGGGTATACTTATTAAAACTCAAGAGTGAAGTATTTAACATGTTCTTGGCCTTTAAGGAATTTGTTGAAAAGCAATTTGGACATCAAATTCTTAAGTTAATATATGATAATGGTGGAGAATATGTTAACAACAAATTCATCAATTTTTGCACTCAAAATGGAATTCAAATGCAACATATTGTTCCATATACTCCACAACAAAATGGTGTAGCTGAAAGGAAGAATCACACCTTAAAGGAAATGGCTAATTGTATGCCTCAATCTAAAGGAATTAGTCTTAATTTTTAGGCAAACGCAATTAACTGTGAAACTTACATAGTAAATTGCACTTCTACTAAGGTTTTAAAGAATATCATTCTAGAAGAAGCATGGACCTCAATTAAACCAAATGTAAGTCACTTTCGTGTTTTTGGAAGTGAAGCGTGGGCCCATATTCGAGATGAGAAACATAAAGATTTAGAACCTGAGAGTGAAAAATGTATTTTTGTTGGATATTCTGAAGATGTCAAAGGATATAAACTTATTCCGCTTAAGTCAAAAAATGTTATCATTAGAAGAGATGTAAGGTCTGCTGAAAATATATCAGCCTACGAGCCTAGTTTCGCAGATGTGCCACCTCTCTCTATCCCTTCTACTTCTGAAAATATTTCTTCTTTAGATGATGACAGTGAGGATGACAATCCTCCCCCACCTTCTTAGGATCCTCCTTCAGCTCGTCAACTTCCAAACTGAGTCTGTGCTACTTGGGTTGCAGCAGGTTCTCTTGTCGATGATACTACAAATCAATGATGTACACGTTCTCAGTTTGATAGAGCCTCTTCTTTACTGGCTCAAGATTCAACAAATTATGATCCTAACACCTTTGTAGAAGCTTCAGATAATCCAAATTGGGACACAACTATGAAAGAAGAAAATCGTTCATTATTGGAAAATGATACATGGGATCTTGTTCCTCTTCCAAAGGGATGAAAACTTGTTAGATGCAAATGGGTTTATAGAACCAAGTATGGACGAGATGGAAAAGTTGATAAACATAAAGCTCGTCTTGTTGCTAAGGGTTTTTCACAAGTTGAAGGCATTGACTATACTGAACCTTCTCCCATGTTGCCAAATGAACTCTATCTGCCTTGTTCTTTCTCTTGCTGCCTCTTTCTGTTGGAAATAATACTTGGGGGAGGGCGGTGAATTAGTATTAGCAAATCAATATAATTTTTCATTTCATACTCTGATTTGTATATGCTACTTTAGTTAAGGGAACCCGCATGTACACAAACTATGTTTAATGCAACTAGCGTATACCCAGTAAACTTATGATTCAGTTAATCCATCATATGTTGTTCTTTAATTAATGCATCAGAACTTCGTTAGCCATATAAACAGTAAATAGGTGAAGTAAAATAGAACAGATCATCACACATAAGAAACACATATTAACACCATGATATAAGGTGGAAATCCAATGCGGGACAAAAACCACCTACTGTCGTCTTCCTTTAATATAAGAAAAACCTGTTTATAATATTGTATTAGCATAGACTCATACTAGTACGCAAGCACCCACATGCAGAAGGATACAACCTTTTGTCATTCTCCAGCGACTACTGGAAGGGAGCTCCAACCCCCTCACTCTTATACTAGCTGATATATTTACTAGTATGTAGGCACTGACCTACAGAAGGCTACAACCTTCTCTTTTCTTACAGGGACCACATTTCATAAATTTTTAGATTGGATACTCCTAGAACATAACACCAATATATGAAGTCCACGTTTCATCCAATTTTCATACTAGATCCATCAGCAACATTGAAACTCAAAGCTACACCTGCATCATCAATCTCTGAATCACCCAACGTTGAACCACTGAAACCCTGTTATCAAAACAAAGTCACTAGAACACAAAGCAGAACACAAAACTATGCAACACCCACTAGAACCAACAACAACCTCAAAGATCAAATCTCATCATGTATATGCTACTCTGATGAACCAAACTAGCGTGTGTATGCTCTTTTACAAAATCCAACTAGCGTACAGATCTAAAAATAATTACTTATACGTTCGCTGCAATTTTATACTTCAGACATACCTAGATCATCATATATAAAGGATAAAACATACATCAGTTTTTAGATCTAAACTATTCCTACCATATAATGATAATGCATTTTAGTCTTCATGATCCAGGTCCATCAATTTTCATTCAGCACATAGGTGCATCCTTCGCAAAGTATCATAACCCATAACCTGCATGTTGGATCTCACACTTCATGAACTATTCAATCCTTTCACATCTTGCACACCCTAGCCTAATGATCTTCTCCTCCTTATATAGGTTTAGGCCTTTCTCAATGCCATGGTCCAAAACCACGTAGGACCAATACCTTGGACCCAATACCTGGGGTCAATACCTCAAACCAAATACCATGGACCAATACCATGGATCAAAATACCATGGACCAAAACTTAGCCAACATGTACGAGCCTTTCCTTCCGTGAAAGTGTGTGTGTATGTAATATGCTTCTTTTGGTCTGCTAACCCCTGTGTATACGTGCTTTTGTCACAGTGAACCTGTGTATACCTCTTTCTGATCATTAATTCTTTGTTATTGACTTGTTGCACTATGATCTGTCATCTGAGCGAGTTTCCATCAAGGACAACACATGTATCATACCTATATCATAATGCCAACAATCTCTCCCTTTGGACTTGATGGCAACAACAACACCAAGTCACTCTCCCCCTTTGACATCAAGGGCAATGGGCGGACCAAGATATTCTCTCCCTTTGATATTAATTATGTTTTCCATACGCCCGCTGAGTACATGTTGAAATATCTGATTGAGCTCCCCCTTTGTACATGCTAAGATGTACTAAACTATTCTTGCTCCCCCTAAGCACATGCAAAGTCTGCAAAAATATATTCAAAAGAACAACATGACTCTATGACTCAACTACGTGAGTAGGACCTTCCTATCATCAATGACTCATACATACATCAATCTCCAAACCAAGTGGGGATACAACATTTGTTTATACATGACTAAAATAGACATTATTACATCATCCTTCCCATGCAAAGTGGGGTTACAAGATAGGTCTTTTCATGACCTTTACATCAAATGATATACATGCCTTTTATAACAATGACCAGTAATCTAAACAAGACCATGATATTCATCAGCAACTATCATACATTGTGTATGAATTGCACCATAAGCATCCGTCACCGGTGTCTAGACCTGTAATCTACAATACCATTCTCTTGTCCAACCAACAATAAGTAGCAAGATATATCATTTAGCCACATAAGCATCAACACCAAATATTTCTAAACATAATGCCAACAATGAATTATTCAAAGCATATGCTCCCCCTAAACCTGTGCCAACCAACACATACCATGACCGAACCATATCAGACTTTTTCTTGAGTCGGTCTTGCTGCTTTTTCTTTAGAGCACCATATACGTGACTGTGCAACCTCTAACTCATGTATATACATGATTTGACTTCATGAAACTTGCGTATGAGATTTAGAACAGTAAAGTTTCACACTTTTAGCTCCCTCTGAGTCTATCATGTCTGTATACTCTAGTATGCCACATCTTTCTGACTGTACTTCCTTCTTCTTCCATATCTTTGACTGTGATGATGTTTTTTCCTTTTGGTATGGTGCCCGTACTTTGTTTCTGCATTCATTTGCTATATGTCCAAACTTGTTACATGCATAACATCTTACATGTTTCATATTACTTCTGTAGCAGTCAATGGCTTTGCGACCAAACATATTGCAAGAAAAACAATATCCCTTAAAGTACCTGGAATGTGATGATCTTTTTGTGTGACAGCTTTGCACCATTCTACTTCTAAATCTCACTGCAACATGTCCAACATTATGACATACATAACACTCAACATTATTCATCTGAGAAAATAACTGACTGTCACTTCCATAGTTTGGAGTAAAATATTTTCTTTGACGGATTTCTTTCCTTGGTTGTTGATGTGGTTGACCTATTATCTCCTTGTTGAGCATTTCAGGTTTTGCATTAGAGTTCCTTGCCTCACCTTAAGAGCTAGATTTTCCTTCAACAGATTCATGAAAACCAAGATTAGTTTTGATAGCAAGGGATCTTTGACTGCTAAGAATATCATCCAAAATCTTAGTATTGTCTTGAAATTGTAACAATTTATCCTTTTCTTCTAATTTACCTTTTAAGATATTTACCTCAATATGATGTTGCTCTTCCTTTTCCAGATGTTGTTTCTTCAAGATTTCTACAGCCTTTCTTGCTTCTTCCACTTGTTTCCTTAATTTGAGAATCTTGTTTTCTTGTTCTTTATTTGCTTGAGGTAGTTCTTCATTCTACTTATTTTTCAATGATGTCACTTCATCTTGCAACATTTGACGTACTTTGAAGGCACATCCAGCTGAGCTTTTAATCTGGAAACTTCTTCTTGCAGGGCATTCTCTGTTTTGTTAAATAGATATTGTTGATATGATGTTGCATTTGCTAGTTCATCTTCAATCTAAGGTGATTCATAATTTGAATACTTACTTCCCCCTGCCGGAAAGTTGTCGTTTTTCTTTTGATTTGTCTTCTTCTTTTGACGTGCTTTCTTTCCTATTTTTCTACAGATCTCCTTCAAGCAATCAAGCTTCTACCAAAGGACCTACTCTGATTCCAATTGTTGGAAATAATATTGAGAGGGGGGTTGAATCAGTATTAGAAAATCAATATAAATTTTTCATTACATACTCTGATTCATATACGCTACTTTAGTTAAGGGAACCCGCGTGTACACACAACTGTCTTTAATGCTAGCGTATATCCAGTAACCTTATGATTAAGTTAATCCATCATATGTTGTTCTTTAATTAGTGCATCAGAACTTCATTAACCATATAAATAGTAAACAGGTGAAGTAAAATAGAACAAATCATCACACATAAGAAACACACATGAACACCATGATATAAGGTGGAAACCCAATGCGAGACAAAAACCACATGCTGTCGTCTTCCTTTAATATAAGAAAAAACTGTTTACAATATTGTACTGGCGCAGACTCATGCCAATACGCAAGAAACCACCTGCAGAAGGCTACAACCTTCTCTCATTCTAGAGCTACTACTGGAAGGGAGCTCCAACCCCTGGCTCTTGTACTAGCTGATATATTTACTAGTATGTAGGCGCCAGCTACAGAAGGCTACAACCTTCTCTTTTCTTCCAGGGACTATGTTTCATAAATTTTCAAACTGGATACTCCTAGAACATAACGCCAATATATGAAGGCCACGTTTCATCCAATTTTCATACTAGACCCATCACCAACATTGAAGCTCAAAACTACACCTGCACCATCAATATCTGAATCACCCAACAATGAATCACTGAAACCCTGTTATCGAAACATAGCCACTAAAACACAGAGAAGAACACAAAACTCTACAACACCCACTAGAACCAACAGCAACCTCAAATATCAAATCTCATCATGTATATGCTACTCTGATGAACCAAACCAGCATGTATACACTCTTTTACAAAATCCAACCAACATACAAATCCGAAAATAATTACTTATACCTTCACTGCAATTTTCTACATCAGACATATCCAGATCATCATATATAAAGGATAAAACATACGTCAGTTTTCAAATCTAAACTATTCATACCATATAATGATAATGCATTTTAGTCTTCATGATCCCAGTCTATCAACTTTCATTCGCCACACAGGTGCATCCTTAGCAAAGTATCATAACCCATAACCTACATGCTGGATCTCACACTTCATCAGCTATTCAATCCTTGCACATCTTCCACACCCTGGCCTAATGATCTTCTCCTCCTTATATAGGTTTAGGCCTCTCCCAATACCATGGTCCAAAACCACATAGGACCAATACCTTAGACCCAATACCCAGGATCAATACCTCAGACCAAATACCATGGACCAATACCATGGATCAAAATATCATGGACCAAATACCATGGACCAAAACTTATTTTTCCAACATGTACGTGCCTTTCCTTCTGTGAAAGTGTGTGTGTATGTTATACGCTTCTTTTGGTCTATTAACCCACGTGTATATGCACTTTTGGCATAGTGAACCTGTGTATACCTCTTTTTGATCATTAATTCTTAGTTATTGACTTGTTGCACTATGATCTGTCATCTGAGTGAGTTGCCATCAAGGACAACACCTGTATCATAATGCCAACACTTTCAAATGGGAAGTCCATCAGATGGATGTTAAATCTGCCTTCTTGCATGGGGACTTGCATGAAGAAATGTATATGGAACAACCTATTTACTTTATACAAAAAGACTCTAGCCTTGTATGTCAGCTTAAGAAATCCCTTTATGATCTCAAGCAATCCCCTTGGGCTTGGTATGCCAAAATGGATAGCTTTATCTTAGAAACTGGCTTTTCTAGGTGTCATTTTAACAACACTGTCTACACCAAGAAAGTGGGAAAGTCTCTTATCATTTTTGTTCTTTATGTTGATCATCTTATCCATACTGGTAGTGATCCCAACCTTATAAACCATGTGAAGTCCAGCCTTAAAAATAAGTTTGAAATGACATACTTAGGAAACTTGCATTATTTTCTTGGTCTTCAAGTCTTGCAATCCAAGGAAGGTATTTCCCTTTCCCAATCTATGTATGCCTATGATCTTCTATGCCATATTCACATGGAAGACCGTAAGCCAACCCCTTCTCCCTTTCAATATGGAGCCAAAATTTCAGTCACTTGTACTTCCCCTGAATTTGATGCTACCTTATATCGTTAACTTGTAGGAAATCTTTTGTATTTGACCCATACTAGTCCTGACCTTTGCTTTGATGTTGGCCTTATTGCTCGATTTATGCAAAACCCACATGAAAGTCATTGGAAAGCATATAAATGAATACTTAATTATGTTTGAGGTACAGTTTAGTTTGGGATTCATTACAGTATATAAGCATCTCCTCTATTGGTTGGTTTCACTGATTCTAATTGGGTTGGTGACCCTGATGATCGGAAGTCTACTATAGGTTATGTGTTCACTCTTGGTTGAGGACCTATTACATGGGCTTGTGATGAGCCTCATAAATAGGTAATTATATGGGCTCATTTTACCTCCTAACCTAGTCAAATCAACCATTCTATTAGCTTATTATATGATTTTCTGATTATATTTATGCTTATATGGTGAGTTGAGACAGTTATTATGCCATGTGGTCTAACATGTATTTAATGTAGATTATTGATGAATTTTGACGTCAAAGTCAAGGATCTAGTGGTCAAATTGCAGCAATAACTTGAAGTAGACAGAGGAGAGGACTTATAGGAGGGAATCCCCCTCATTTATTTCTCCTCACTTCAAATTCCCCTTCATTCAACTCAGAGTACAAGCAGTCGAAACATGCACTAGAAGGCAGCCGAGCAAGTGGAAGATGATTGATAGTTATCTCGAGTTTCGGGAGCCAAGCCTCCCTGATTTTAAGGAAGTTGTTGGTAGCTTCAAATGTATAAGTAGAAAGGCCTAGGGCTTCACTAGGGTCGGCTTTTTTGCAAGTGTAAACTCTGCTCAAATTTTGAGCTTACTATTTTATGACAGTTTTATGTAATCTTGCTATTTTTTTGATAATGAAGATGGAATCCTTTTTGAGATAGCACTAAGTTACCTCAAAGGGCTGAAGCTCTTGGGTTAGGGCCCAATCCAAGCAGCCAAACTTCTCTTTACTTGTATTTGAATTCTTTACTTCAGTTTATAAATTAGTTTGTTATTAGATGTATTTCTCTTATGGTTAACAATAGGTTGCTTTTGATGATTTAGTAGTTTGCTTCCATTTGTGCTTTCTATAGCAGGTTAAGCAGTGATTAGAGAAGATTCAAAAGGCTAGAAATAGTGCCTTGGCTTCTCTTCCTCCCTTTGTGATCATGATTTGAGGCAAAGACTCTCTTGCTGCCCCAAAAACACAGATTTTCCTCATTCCTAGGACTTCTAGTGTTTGCAGCTCTCTAGTAGGTTGATAGTCTACTTTTACTTTGCTTTAGATATTCTTTATGATGTTCACTTCCTGTTTTGAAATAGTCATTTTTCATGCTTTCCTTTATTACAACATTTCCCAAAATTTCGTTTTCTACGTCATAGTTTAGGCCATTTTAATGCAAAAATCTGTTTTTCCTAGCATGCACTCATTTCATTTGTTGCTTGATTTTCTTGGTTGACTGTCAATTTCTATGTAGAAGATCTCTTCCAGTAGTAGGCCAACTTACTAGCAATCATACCCTCCATATGATCCATGCCCTATAGGTCCCCCAAACCTCACCTCAATTCTGCCCTAGTTTCCTTCATTTTTCATAGAAATTCTTCCTCTCTCCTTGGGAAAACCCAATCATCCTTCTCTCTCCTAGTGATTCATGGTAGACCTTAGCCACCCTAACACCTCATTCCAACCTACGTCCACCCAAGCTCCAAAATGGCCCTCTAACGCCACTTGTTCACTGCCACACTCACACACAATAAATTAGATGCATGTTAAATTCACATAAAAACACATCAAAATCCAAAAATATGTTTTTTGCTTATTTAATTCCAAAAATAGCATGATTATATGTTGTTTACTTCCTTGAGTAGGTAATGGCATTTCTTTCATGGTTTTCATAGTGTTTTTGGTAAAAGTAGAATTAGCCTGTTAATTAGGGTTTACTAGGTTTTGCTTTACATTCCAGTCTTTCTCCTTTCTGCAGTTAGAATAGCATCTGTAGAGTAACCTTTCTTTTCTTTCATCACACATAGAGCTTCTTCTATAATCTATGGAAGTTGGCTTGAGCTCCTAGTGATCTCGCATTGGCTGACCAAGTGACAACCTGTAGTGAGAACTAGTACTTGTGCATATAGCATCGATGCTTCCAAGTTTGTTACAAACTACCGTGTTGATAAAAGTAAAGTTACTAGCCCAGGAGTTGCAACATTCTTGCTACAATATTGGCTCTCTCCACTTTTTGGTGCTATTTCTAGGTAAGCGTTAGAGTATTCTGTGATTACTGCTTTCTTCTATTTCCTATTGCAACATTATGCTAATATTTTATTTCGGCAAAAGTAGACTAGTCATTTCTTTTCTTTCAGTTCTGCATTTCCTTGCTTTCCTTTTCAATTCTGCAAATTTCCATTCAGCAAGTTCATTTTAGCTAGTTGCAATCTATTTTGTTCAATCACAATTTCAGTTTCTGCATGTACTTTTAGTGTGGGGAAAAAGAAACAAAAAAACCAACGAAAAATATTTCCTTTCATGCCTAGTAGGAGTAGAAATAACTTACGAAAATTTTTTCCCAACACCCCCACTGCTTCACATAGCCAACCTTCTCTCTTATTCGGTGGTTGCAATCAATAAGAACCCTTAGGTGAACATCTAGACATATTTGAAGAACGTGTAGGGGAAGAAGAAGAAGAAAGCATTCCTATGGATCCAATGGCTGAAAACAAAAATGTTAGGGGAAATGGAGAGAGAATAGAGGATACCTTCCCCATTCAAGAGACCAATGGGAACGCAAAAATGAAGAATATAAGTCCTTCATCCCTACCTCACTTCCATGGTCTAACTACAGAAGATCTTGACACCTTCTTGTTCGAGTTTGTTGTCATCTGTCGAACTTATGACTATGCAGAAGACGAGCAAAAGTTGAAACTGTTCCCTTCTATTCTCAAGGACGCAGCATTGCGCTAGTTCATGGGATTACTTAGCAATAACATCACAACTTGGGCTGAGATGCAGTAGGCCTTCAACAATAAGTATCGAGACTATTTTAGGTCAAACTATACTAAAGAAAAAATCTTTCGAATGACCATAGGAAGTGATGAGTCCCTGGAAGACTGTGAAGAGAGGTTCCAGCTCAGTTATAAAAGGGCTAGGTATACACTTGACTCTGAGTCTTTGAAGTTGGTCCTACTCAGGGGAATTTGGGAAGACCTTTTAGACACCCTCCATCTACTAGTCGGGGGATACATATACCAACTATGCTATGAGGACATAAAGATTATTTTTAGAAACCATTCTAAAGCAGCTAGAAAGAAAGGTAGGGGAAGTGAACCCATAGCCAGTACCCCTTCTTCCAATTCATCATTAAAGGTGAAATTGGAATTATGCTGGAAGACTTTAAGAGTGAGATGCTGCAGACTCTTGCCATGCAAATGGATACCTTACATATCAAAAGAAAACAAGAGGAAGCAAATAGGGCTTTGGCCATTTTTTGTTGTAGATGAACCAGGAGACATAGTAGGAATGAATTCCCATTGAAATCTATAGAGGTTTTTTCAGTTTGTGAAGAATATAATTCTAAATATAAGTGCCCTTCCTTGCCCAGACTTAAAGCTGTATACCAAGGGGCCGAAGGAGTCACTGAAAAGATCTATTACATAAACCAAAGAAGGCCTCATGGACCTAGACCATACCAGCAGTGGATGCAATGGACATCTCAAGCATACTACAACCTTGACCAAGTCACCTCCATACCTTATTAGGGTCCCCCTACTCATCCTTCCTGGTCCACTCCTCCTCCTTGGTCCTTCACATCTCAATATCATGCCCAACTAGCCACCCATTCATTTCAATCCTATGCTTAGCCACAAACTTAGTGGAATGGCAGCATCTCATCAAGGGTGGAGGCACCAATAAAAATCTCTTCCCACTCTTCTACCTCCACCACCTACCCAACCACAACCGTTACCTTCTACTCCACCAAGGAAACCCCAAATGCTTGCCCATCCAAATCTAAACCCGAACAACAGACAGGCTCAGCAAGCATATAGTGGAGAACCATCATTCCCAACTTATGTTGTGAAGATTCAAGAAATTAACTTGCGATCCAGGAAATTTCTCCCAGATATCCAACCTCCACCCAGATAGGTTGAGGAATATAAAAAGGAAATTGAACCTAAATCAAATCCACCCTTTCCTGAGAGACTATCCATGACAATCCAACCTACCCTAGAAGAGACTAAACTCCTGGGAGACTTGAAACATGTATTTGTGAAGATACCACTTCTCCAAGCCATAAAAAATGTGCCTACCTACAATAGGTTGATCAAAGAGAAGTGCTTTAGGCATCCAGGGAGGTGCAAGAGAGATGCCCCAACCATCAATGTCATAAGACAATTATACGACCTGATTTTGGGGCAAATTATCTATCCAAAATATCTGGACCTTAGAAGCCCAGTAGTTGATGTCCACATCAATGGCACAATGGTTCCACATACCTTGATTGATCTGGGAGCTACCATTAATGTGATGACAAAGGACACAATGCTCAAACTTAACCTCCAAGGCTCCTTGAGGAAGACCATGACAGTGTTGCAGCTAGTAGACTACTCCACAGTGACCCCTGAGGGGATTGTGGGAGATGTGATGGTCTCCATTGATTCTTGGGAGTACCCTACTGATTTCTTAGTTCTCCAACCAAAGGAAAAGCTCACTAGGTATCCTCTCATTCTGGGAAGACCCTAGTTGGATACAATTGATGCTTACATTGGCTACTGAGCTGGGAACATGACCATAAATAATGGGCACATGTCCAAGCAGTTAATCATATATCCTCCTGCCTAACCCTTACTAGAACATGATATACCTCTCTAGTTGGAGGAGGAGGATGAGGATGAAGTTTATTCTGCACCACTTTGTACATTACAAATCACCATAGGGGGGAAACAGCAAGATGAGGATGATATGATTGAAAATTTGATTCAGGATCCACCTCCCAATGTATCACCATTAGAAGACATAGTAAGAGAAAACAAAAACAACCCCTCAACTGATCTTTGTGTGGCCAACCCCACTTCTCTCCATGTTAAAAATATAGAGTTTGGCCCAGAAAGAACATTGAAAATCAATCCATCCCTATCTACTTCCTAGGAGAAGGAGCTATGCGGCATACTGAGAAAGCATCTAGATGCCTTCGCCTGGAGTTATAAGGAGATGAAGGGAGTGCACACTTCAGTATGTACTCATCATATATACATCAAGGAAGATTGCAAGCCAGTCAGGCTACCTCAAAGGAGGATGAACCCAACACTTAAAGATATTGTTAAGGAAGAACTGTAGAAATTGCTTGATGCAGGATTCATCTATCCCATCTCTGACATTGAATGGGTCTCTCATTTGGTGCTAGTGCCAAAGAAAAATGGTAAGTGGAGAATCTATGTCAACTATCAAGAATTGAACAAAGGCACTAAAAAGGACCATTTTCCTTTACCTTTCATAGATCAAGTGTTATACAGTCTGGTAGGGAAAAAGTTTTTCTCCTTCCTAGATGGGTTTAGCGGGTACAATCAAATTCAAATCAGCCTGAAAGACCAAGATAAGACCACTTTCACTTGTCCTTGGGGTACCTTTACACACAGGGTCCTTCATTTTGGTTTGTGCAATGCTCGAGCCACTTTCCAAAGAGCGGTATTGAGTATATTTTCTGAATTGGTTCATGATGCAGTAGAAATATACATGGATGATTTTACTCCTTATGGCTTTGACTTTGAGGAAGCTTTATCTAACCTAGGAAATGTTCTAGATAATTGTATTGAGATGAACCTATCCCTCAATCTGAAAAAATGTGAATTTTTTATGACTGAAGGGACTGTACTAGGTCATGCAATATCTCAATAAGGACTACAGGTGGACCCCAACAAAATTTCCATCATCCAAAGGGTCCCACCTCCTCAAAAGGTGAGAGATGTCAGAAGCTTCCTAGGCTTAGCTGGATATTACAGGAGATTCATTAAAGACTTCAGCAAGTTAGCCTCTCATTTGTTTGGCCTCCTAGGCAAAGATGTTGAGTTCATATGGTCAAAAAACTATCAAGAAGCCCTAGATACCTTGAAGAGCAAGCTAGTGACTGCCCCAATTCTCAGAGGCCCAAAATGGGCCCTACCTTTTCAGATTAACATAGATGCCTCGAAGAAAGAAATAGGAGCATACTTAGGACAAATTGATGAAAAGTTACCTTATGTCATATACTTTATAAACAAAAACTTGTCATAGGCGGAGTTAAACTATACAGTGACCGAGAAGGAACTCCTAGTTGCCATGCATTCGTTAAACAAATTCAGACATTATATCACAGGCTATCAAACCTTTCTTCACACTGATCATGCTGCAATTAGATATTTAATGAACAAACAAGATGTAAATGCTCACATTATTAGATGGTTTCTTTTACTGTAGCAGTTTGATTTGACCATTATTGATAAGCCTAGTGAAGAGAATGTCGTTATTGACTTTTTGTCTAGAGTAAATTTTCCTACAGGTGAAGAAGGAATGGTGGATGACCAAATGCTGGATGAACACCTATTTTCTATATCAATACTCTCTCCATGGTTTGTTGATATAGCAAACTACTTGGTTTCAACACAGTTCTTACCATATCTATCCTCAAAAGAGAAGAGTAAGATAGTAAGGAAAAGTGCCTCTGTCACCTAGATTGGAGGCAATTTCTTCAAACTTGGCCTAGATTAGATCTTGAGAAGATGTGTCAGGGAGGAGGAAGTCTTTGACATCCTCTTGACCTATCATGATGGGCCTTGTGGAGGTCATTTTGTAGCAAAAGGAACTGCCTTCAAGATGTTGCAAGCAGGCTACTACTGGCCCACTCTTCATCAGGATGTGAGGAGATACACGAGCCAGTGTGATTGGTGTCAAAGGATGGGGAAACCCACTCCAAAGGATGAAATGCCCATGCAACCTCAAGTGACCTTTGAGCCATTTTAGAAGTGGGGCATGGACTTTTTGGGGCATATCAACCTTCCTTCAAAGCAGAAGCAGTACATCATTATGTGCATTGACTACCTGACAAAGTGGGTGGAGACAAAAGAAATCAAAGCAACGATAGAGGAAAAGGTAGCTGAGTTTTTGAGGGAAAACATATTCTACAAGTTTGAGTATCTGAGAGAGTTGATCACAGACCAAGGTATTCAGTTCACTTCCAACCTAACTGAAGACCTGCTCACAGATCATAGGATCAATCACAAGACTTCCACCCCTTACCATCCACAAGCCAATGGGAAAGTGGAGGTCACTAACAGAGCATTGAAAGGGATCCTAACTAAGGTAGTGAGAAGCAATAGAAAATACTGGGCAAACAAATTAGTTGATGCCACTTAGGCCTACAACACAACATGGAAGACCACCACCGGGTTCACACCCTATGAACTGGTCTATGGGAAGAAGGCTTTGCTATCAAATAGTTTGAATTTAATACCCTAAGGATGGTAGCTCAGCTGGACCTAAACCTTAGCCATGCATAGAAGGAGAGATTATTTCAGCTCCATGGATTGGATGAATACATATTGCAAGCCCTTCTCCATAGAGAGGTAGTTCAGCTTCAAAGAAAGATATGGCATGACAGAAATATTAGGGAGAAGCAATTCCAAGAGGGAGATTGAGTACTACTCTATGATTCAAGATACAAGGATTTCAAAGGAAAGCTGAGGACAAGATGGCTGGGACCCTACACTATGGAGAAAAGCAATGACAATGGTTTAGTTCTGATCATAACCATTGATGATGAAGCCATCCCCATGCTTGTTGATGGACATCGGTTGAAAGTATACAAGAAACCCCTCTCCAAGAGAATCTTTATTGAAGATTTGAATAAAACAGTGGTGGTAGTGGAGCATGTCTTAGCTTCCACTTCACCCACTCACTGAGGAAAAAAGAAAAATTAAGGACTCAAGTGAAAACCTCCATGAGGCACTTGAGTCCCATCATTGGGTTGAAATCCTCTTCTGAGGCGGCTCAGTGATGTCAAAAAAAGGGGGGGAAAGGAATAAGATCCCTGGGTGAAAGCCTCCCTTGGAGGTGCCCAGGGTAGGCAATTAAGATGAAAACCTTGGAGGTGCCCAGGGTAGGCAATTAAGATGAAAACCTTTCTGAGGCACCCTAGTTGTTTTCAAAAAAAAAAGAGAGAGAAAAAATGAATTTTTATTGCACTGCAGGTTTGCAGGAGGACTATAGAGAGCAAAAGAAGGTTCCAAGGGGACCCTGACATTCATACCAACATCCATCTCATCTTCTCCACACCTTCCTCCATCATTTTTGGCATCTCTTTCACCCCATTATACCTCTTCTTCCAAAACTATGCTTTCTACAAGAGGCTCTTGTATGAATTATAGAGACCCAAAAGTCTCTACAGGAGGTAGTTTGAGGGACAATAAAAGCTTCATGAGGAACCTATAATCCCTCTTACCATCTTCAAACCTCCTTGCCATCATTTCCAAACGTGCATCACACTCCAAGCATAATTATTTTTTTTTCTCCTTTCCAAGAAAAAACACAGAAAAACAGTTTTTCAGTTTTGAAAAAAAAAAGAAGGAAAAGGCACCATTAACTTTACCTAAATCTTACATACTATCCCTCCATCATTCATCTCCACCTCTGGCATCATTCTCAAGCTCCAAACACAGGGAAATATCTGAAGTTTCAAGGGGAGAAGCAGCTACAGGAGCTCCTATAGGAATTCCTATAGCAATTGATCCCATAGAGGTCCAACACCATGCAGCAAGGGACAACACATCTGAAGGTTGAAAAGACACAGGCAGCTCAGCTCCAACAAAAGAAGAACCTACAAAAACACACAACAATACATCAACAAGTAGAGACAGCATGCATGAGGAAAAATGAAGACATGCAGCAGAGAAAGCCACAACATAGGAGATAGTTGAAGAGATGGAATAGGAGATAGTTGAAGAGACAAAATAGGAGATAGAAAAAGAGACAAAACAGGAGGAGGAAAAAGAGACAGAAGAGGGAGAAAAGGAGGTAGAGAGGGCAAAGCAAAGAGAAGATTCCATTGAAACTTTGGAAAGAGAAGCAGCAACTACCCTCACTGCCCTCGATACACCTATCAAACAGAAGCAAAAGAGGAAAAGAAAAACCTACATGTATTTCAGGGCAAGGAAGAGTACCAGAACTAAAAGAGGCAAACCTCAACCCTCATCAAAGACTCCCATTAACATTGAAGATTCACCATCTACCAAGGTGAAAGAATCTCCTTCCAAAACACCCATAACCTATGAAAGGAGGACTACAAGATCTTCTACATGGAAGGGAAAGGCAATTCTATACGACCCAAACCAGACCTACAGGAGGCTAAAACAAACCTATAGGAGACACTATCCAAACTACAGGAGACACAAAAACTTGAGGAAATTATAGGAGGATAGCCAAAGATGAAAGAGGAAGCACAAGAGATATAAGAACCTGACCCCTAGCCTAATATTGACTCCTATTACAGACTACTTGAGGGAGGCAAGATAAGCCCACAGAAATTTGCAATTCCACTAGTTTTCGAATTGGAAAAAGAGAGAGTGAGAATGCATAGGTGGATGCATATAGCCAAGTCCAAAGGAGTTGAGGATATTGGCCACATGGAAGACAAACTCAGGGAAATGGGCAAGGGATTGAGTGCTCTCAGAGATAGAGAAGCCATTACAAGAATCCACCTTGAGAATGAGAATGAATTACTAAGGAGGAAGCTGTAGGGGAAAGAGACTCATTTGGAATACATGGCCAGCTTATCCATAGAAGCATTACAATGTAGAACACCAGCCAAATATTATGGCATCTATCTAAAGGATAAATGGCTTCAATTCCAAATAAAAACTTTGGTGCAAAGAGGCATAATGCCTTTCCAAGCCTACAAGAAGTTCATGGACCTGTGTGACCAAAGCACCTCCGAGGTCAAAGAAAAGATGGCAAAGTTCTATCTACACAACATGGCCCTCACAGACCTGAATGTGTGGGACCCCAATGCCAAGCTAGGGGATCTGGAATTAATGGCCATGGTGTCATAGATGAACCATGAAGAATCGAGGGCAGTAGAAATGAAAATATTGTTAATAAAAGAGTAGAATGAACCATTGATGATAAGAGCTAAGCCATTAGATCTTATGGCACTCATTAGCACACACAACATGCTTGCCAATGACCCTCAAATTGCCCCTAAATATCAAGCCAATTAGGAACAAGCCATTGCACACTTTGAAGATATGCTTAGGTTACTTGGGGATGACTGTGTGTATGCATGCATGAGAAGATGGAACACCCTACCCCATAGCTTGTAGATCATAGAATACCATTCCCCCATGAGGCTGAAGGAGGCATTGGAAAGAGTGCCAATGTACAAGCACTCCATGCAAAGGCTGAAGGTTAATTGGATTGGCCTCAAATTAAGTCCTCCACTCATATTAGGCATGCTGGAAGGCAGAAGAGGAGAAGAAGAGAAGGAGCAATGGAAGGACATAGACAGAAAGGCAGGATTTTATGGAGAACATGAGCAGACCACATGAGAAGATTGGAATGCTAGGGAGGCCACCAGGGCCATGAAAGACCAAGAGATTGACTAGGTTGCTTAGAGGATGAGCAACACCTTTAGTAGGGGGTGATGATGAGCCTCATAAATGGGTAACTATATGGACTCATTTTACCTCCTAACTTAGTCAAATTAACCATTCTATTAGCTTATTGTATGAGTTTTTGATTATATTTATGCTTATAGGGTGAGTTGAGTTAGTTATTATGCCATGTGGTCTAACATGTATTTAATGTAGATTATTGATGAATTTTTAGGTCAAAGTCAAGGATCTAGTGGTAAAAATGCAACAATAACTCGAAGTAGGAAGAGGATAGGACTTATAGGAGGGAATCCCCCTCATTTATTTCTCCTCATTTCGAATTCCCCTTCATTCAACTCAGAGTACAAAACATGCACTAGAAGGCAGCCGAGCAAGTGGAAGATGAATGATAGTTATCTTGAGTTTTGGGAGCCAAGCCTCCTTGATTTTAAGGAAGTTGTTGGTAGCTTTAGATGTATAAGTAAAGAGGCCTAGGGCCTCACTAGGGTTGACTTTTTTGCTGGTGTAAACTCTACTCAATTTTTGAGCTTACTATTTTATGACAGTTTTATGTAATCTTGCTATTTTTTTTATAATGAAGATGCAATCCTTTTTGAGCTAGCACTGAGTTACCTCAGAGGGATGAAGCACTTGGGTTAGGGCCCAATCCAAGCAGCCAAGCTTCTCTTTACTTGTATTTGTATGCTTTACTTCAGTTTATAAATTAGTTTGTTGTTAGATGTATTTCTCTTATGGTTAAGAATAGGTTGCTTTTGATGATTTAGTAGTTTGCTTCCATTTGTGCTTTCTGTAGCAGGTTAAGTAGTGATAAGAGAAGATTCAAAAGGCTAGAAATAGTTCATTGGCCTCTCTTCCTCCCTCTGGGACCATGATTTGAGGCAAAGACTCTCTTGTTGCCAGAAAAAACACAGATTTTCCTCATTCTTGGTACTTCTAGTGTTTGCAGCTCTCTAGTAGGTTGATAGTCCAGTTTTTCTTTGCTTTAGATCTTCTTTATCATGTTCACTTCCTGATTTGAAATATTCCCCTTTTATGATTTCCTTTCTTACAACATTTCCCAGCATTTCCTTTTATACATCATAGTTTAGGCCATTTTAATGCAAAACTCTTTTTTTCCTAGGATGCACTCATTTCATTGGTTGCTTGATTTTCTTGGTTGACTGTTAGTTTCTATGTAGCAGATCTCTTCCAATAGTAGACTAGCTTACCATCTATCACTCCCTCCATCTGATCCATGCCCTATAGGTCCCCCAACCTCACCTCAATTATGCCCTAGTTTCCTTCATTTTTCATAGAACTTCTTCCTCTCTCCTTGAGAAAACCCAATCATATTTCTCTCTCTTGATGATTCATGGTAGACCTTAGGTGCCCTAGAACCTCATTCCAACCTTCATCCACCTTTTCCACCCAACATCACACCCTCAAAACAACAAAAATTTCTCTCAGCCTCCTCCTGTAGGCCTCTTGTAGTTTCCATGTTTTCCTTCTGTAGTTTTCCTATGTCCTCCTATAGTTTTTCCTGTAGCCTTTTTTTTGAAGGCCGAGTGTGGGAAAAACCTCTAGAAGGCCACATAAGACCTCCTAGGACCCATCCAAACCATCCTACATCGTCCCAAGCTCCAAAACGGCCCTCTAACGCCACCTGTTCGCTGCCACACTCACACACAATAAATTAGATGCATGTTAAATTCACATAAAAACACATAAAAATCCAAAAATATGTTTTTTGCTTATTTACTTCTAGAAATAGCATGGTTATATGTTGTTTACTTCCTTGAGTAGGTAATGGCATTTATTTTATGATTTTCATAGGTTTTTGGCAAAAGTAGAATTAGCTTGTTAATTAGGGTTTACTAGGTTTTGCTTTACATTCCAGTCTTTCTCCTTTCTACAGTTATAATAGCATCTGTAGAGTAATCTTTCTTTCCTTTCGTCACACGCAGGGCTTCTTTTGAAATCTATAGAAGTTGGCTTGAGCTCCTAGTGATCTTGCGCTGACTGACCAAGTGACAACCTATAGTGAGAACTAGTACTTATGCATATAGCACTAACACTTCCAAGTTTGTTACGAACTACTGGGTTGATAAAAGTAAATTTGGTAGCCCGGGAGTTGTAGCATTCTTGCTGTAATACTGGCTCTCACCAACTTGCAAGAAACAAAGTGTCATTTATCTTTCTTTAGTTGAAGAAGAGTATCGGCATGTCGTAGAAGCTAGTAAGGAATCCTTGTGGCTTTGTCAGATCCTGCCAGAGTTTTTCTTTCAACAACAACATCCAACTACACTTTGGTGTGATAATAAAAGTGCCATTCAAATATGCAAAGACACAGTCCAACATCAGCGTAGCAAACACATTGAATTGCACATGTACTTCATCGGAAATCTCATTCATGACCATGTCCTTGATGTGTAATATTGTTCAATAGATGATCAAGTTGCAGACATCTTTACAAAGGCTCTCACAAAGGTAAAGTTTACTAAACTTCGATTTATGGTTGGAGTTCAGGAAGTTGTCACTAAGGTGGATACACTCTAATTCCTTCTTCCTTCTCCTTCTGTGTCATATTTGTACGTCGTTCAATCCTATCCCAAATTTTTCTTAACGGGGGATGTTAGGATATTCCAACACATAGGAAATAGTTAAGTATAACTTGGTCTAGTGTATAGTTAGGTAAAGTGTGTTTATTTACTATGTTCTTTTGTAACTTACAATCCAATGGTCATGATATGTTCTAGACATGAAGTGATCCAATGATTCATTGTCTTCTTGGTATTACTGACACTTGATCTGTGGCTTAACACCTGATTGGTGCATGATCTCTATTTAAATATCATGGAGGGTCATTTGTAGGGTAATCGTTCATGAGAGAAGCTTATGTAAATTTTCATTCTTTTATTAATAAATTTCCTGAAGTGGCTGCGTTGGCTCAGGCTGTGGATTGTTTCCCTCTCTGAGGGTTTTAACCACGTCAAGAATACAGGTGTATTGATCTATGATCTGTTTGTGAGCGGTGTCCTTTGGTGTTTCGTCTGAGGAACTTACCCTGTAAATTCCTTATTTTCTTGACTATTTTGACAAGTACATTTACATAATGACTCAGGTACATTATTGAAGATTGAATATAGTTACTTTTTCCAACATTAGGAAACCAATTCAAGAACATGATGGACAACAAGAAGAAGAAACCTTGCAGTAGCCTTTACAAGAGATCCAAATAGAAAACACACCACCACAGTTGTTTTGCAAGTCTACAATTGGAACTTTGGAGGTTTTTATCAATATCTAGTGAGATTAGAGGTATTCTTTAATATCTCATGATTGAAGGTGCTATAATACAAGTTGACTAAGTTGATACCCAGTGGAAAGAGGCACCCAACCAATGGTACAAGAAATTTGATTCATTTATGTTAGAGCATGGTTTTAAAAGACTAGAGGTTGATCATTGTGTTTGCATCAAGAGGTATGACCAAGAATATAATATTACATTAATTTTATATGTGGATAACATGCTAAATATTGGACATGATAAAAATATGATCAACAGGTTGGAGGAGGCTTTGTGTAGCCAATTTAGAAAGAAGGATTTAAGTCTAACACCAATATAGATCCATCTTAACCACAAATCTAGCAAGACCTGAGAGGGATCAAATATCTTGAGGATCAAATCAGATATTACACATTTAATGGGAGTTGTGAGTAGGTTCCTTGCAAATCTAGGCAAACAACATTGGTAAGTTGTAAAGTGAATCTTAAGGGATCTCAAGGGTATTAGTCATTGCTATTTATGTTTTGGTAAAATGACATTATGCTTGAAGGTTTTAAAAATGTGAATCGGTAACGCCTTCTCCCACATTTACCCACATTCAAAAGCTTGCCAGGGTAAACATGAGACGAGTGTCACTATGATATGACCTAGCCTCCAAGTTCCAATTATGGAGGTGGGGCCGACACACCTACAACTTACAGATATCCCTCGGGAACAATAGATCACCTAGAATTCATTCCAGGACCTCTGATGACCATATCCTAAGATATAACTACTTTTTGACAAGATTAACCCTGAACTGCACCCACAACACTCATAATCTTGCTTCCATGTGCTTATGACCGAAATTTCCTAGTTCAATGCTAGCAGTTATGAGATCTGAGCCACTTTTCCAGGCTAATATCTATTCCACTACCTAGAACTGCCTATAACTTTCCATAATCATAATTGACATGAAAATAATACCAAACATTCAAACTCGAAGAAAGAACTTACCCGAGACTACTTATTACACATCATACATTTCGTCAAACATATGGTAAACGTGTGAGCCATAGGTCATGAATGCATATCTAATCATAAACTTTTGAATTTCATCTAAGAATCACCAAGAAGGTTCCAAACCCTCTCTAGCTAGCTACAATAACACTTGTTAGCCCATGCATTTATCAACCATTCAATAACTTATCAAAACATGTCAAGAGCCATAGATAGAATACATCAAATAACCAACATATAAACATAACAGATGCCATGGAAAATCAACCATAAAATCACCATCATAACCACCAAAAATGCTCATAGATCACATTAGGAAAATATCTGATATTAACATATGAAAGTTCCAACCAAGTTAGGGACTTCCATGTACCACCCGACCATAGATTGGGTTAAACCAAACCTCTCTTTTAGTGTTATGGTCCAACCCTAACCCCCTTATTTATGTAATAGGATCGAGTCATAGTTATAATTAAGTAAAGAGTCAATAAAGCCCATATTGATAATTTTAAGTGGTTAACCCGCATTTAATGCAGGGACCACAGTTAGTTGAAAATGGGCCATGGTATTAAATAGATGGTATTAATAAGAACCAGGGTATTGCATGTATGAATCCTATATAAAGGATAGATACTACCCTAGAGGAGCATTGTGTCTTATTTTGTAATTGAGCTCAGCTCTATTGGAGGTTGCCCCCTCGAAGAGGCAAGTGAACATTGCTTTCTGAGTAATAAAATACTTGATGTTATTTCTCATTGTTCTATGTTCTGGGGATATTTTTCGCATATTTGGTATTCTGGTATCGTCTTGTAGGTTAAGAGCATAACAAGTGGTATCAGAGCGCTTGCCAGGGCCAGTGGGATCTCCAACTTTTATCAATTTTTTTTTTGGCTAGAGACGTGTTCTGAAATCTTTAAACCACGGGATCTGTCATTGAGCACATAAACCTGTAGATTTGGGGAGGCATGCACACAGGAAATACAAGAGGTGGTCATGCTTCTTGGACTCCCTTGTAACCCTGGTGGGTACCCCTTTGAGTAGTAGCGCATTAGATAGAACCGTGCACGAACTGTCTTCCAAGTACCCTCTGGGTATATCGAAAGCCCCCTAGCTCCCTTGAAACCTTGCCATAGATAAACTATCAGCCTTCTTGCTACTACAGTACACCGAGAATAGCACTTGGAGATATTACTCGTGTGTATGATAGGGTAGTCGGGTTGTACAGCTAAGGGTACGGTTGATCCTCCTTGGTTAGTGCCCTAAAAAATTGGGCCGAGTACTACTATCATACCCTTATGTATATTGCGATCTGTAGCACCTGACACTCCTGAAGACCATAGTTCCCTTCTCTATCTCTGGATCATGCATAATATTTGTTAGATTAGATCTCACAGGTGGGTTTTTGTTGCAATAGTAGTAATCAGTTCCACATTCAGATCTATCAGCTCAACGATTCAGATCTATTAGATCCATCAGATCCGCCATCTAGATCTAGCAGTTTGGGCTCTGTAGCCATCGCAACAATCAAATTCGCCATTCAAATCTGACAAATTGTGTGGGTTCCTATACCTGGGCGTCATTTTCACAGGACTTTGGGTAGCATTGACATTTCTGGGATTCTGGGATTCTAGGATTCTAGGATGTTTATTGGAGGCTTAGCCCATAAGAATTAGGTCGACAAGCTGAGCAAGGTGGTACCATTCAATTGTTAGTGCCAAAAATTATCAGGCGGTCCCAAATTTAAAGTACATCGAATCGGTGCATGGTACAAACTAGAGCTCAAGTTATGGCCAATGAGAGGATTGACAAACTTGAATCACAATTGAAAGATGTTGTGTTGCAGTTGAAGACCTTAAATGAAACACTCTCAAAGGGAAAGGTGGAGGAACGCGTGAAGGCATATATTGGCAATGAAAACATTGAGGGCAAGTCTAGCCAGTCTCTTCACCATTTGGTACCCACCAACAATCCCATCTGCGACCACCCAAGCTGGACATGTATAAATTTGATGGCTCTCACTCGGCCACATGGATAGCACAAATGTAGCAATATTTCACACTGAATTACATCCTGGATGATGCGACTCAGCTTAGTGTGGATATCATGTACTTGGACAATGAAAGATGGCAATGGTGGCAATGGCATCAATGTTGCTGTGGAAGGCCCTTAACTTGGTAGACATTCAAAAAAGCTCTTACGGATTGCTTTGACCAAGAATCTAATTTTTTGGGTTGTCTCACTAAGCTCCGATAGACAAGAACAATGAATGAATATATTACAGCCTTTGAAGCCTTATCTTTCAACACTGGAGGTCTACACAATGAGTTCTACGTGGAATGTTTTGTCAATGGTCTCAAAGAAGCCATACAAGCCCACATTTGACTGCACCACCATAGCTCATGGTTACATATTTGCAGGATAGCTTGTGAAGTAGAACGTGCATTAGCAGCCCAGTCCAATCGCCCAAATTTCATCACCAAGGGTAGCCCCACACAAGCTCAAAGCACTACCCAAACACTCAAGGTTCAAAAGGTGTCACCATTAGAAATGGCGAAAAGAAGAAAGCAAGGATTGTGTTACTATTGTGATGAGAAATACTCCCTCGGGCATAAATACAAGGAGCCCAAATTATTTCAAATTGATGCTACTGATCACAGTTCGTCGAAGGAAGCCCCACCACTTGAGGAACCAGAGGAGGAAGAAGAGGACAACCAACAGGACAATGTACCTAAAGAACTAGTTATCTTGTTGCATGCTTTGGTAGGGATTTCTTCTCCCCAAACTCTCAAAATTAGAGGTTTTATTAAGCATCACCCAGTAGTAGTCTTGATTGATAGTGGCAGTACACATAATTTTATCCATCAAAGGGTCGCAGAAGAAGTGCATTGTTTTGTCTGAGCAGTTTCTAACTTCCAGGTCCAAATTGCTGATGGGGGAACAATGAAATGTGAAGGCTGTTGTGAAAATGTCAAACTTCAAATGGGGTATTATCAGTTAAATACCCGCATGTTTGCTATACACATGGGAGGGTGCGACATTGTCCTAGGTGCTAAATGGCTTCGCACACCTGGCCCAATCATAATGGATTTCCAGGAGTTATATATGAGCTTTAAGCAGAAAAACCACACACATACCCTCCGCGGACTCCAGGCGGGAGATCCCTCTATCATCAGCTCACAACGGATGGAAAAATTGTTAAAAAAGGGCCACCATGGAGTTATATCCCAATTTAATGCCATCCAGGCCTTCAAACCCAATTCTCTTTATATTCATCCTGAGATGCAGCAGATCTTGACCAACCATCTACAAGTCTTTGACAACCATCATGAGCTTCCACCCTTGAGAGGGGAACATGATCATAGCATTACTTTGGTCCCAGGGGCCCAACCACCAAATGTGCGCCCATATAGATATCTGTTTTCCCAAAATAATTAAATTGAAAAAATAATCAAGGCACTCTTGGAGGCAGGCGTTATTCGTCCCAGCATTAGTCCTTATTCATCGCTGGTGGTCACGGTGCTCAAGAAAGATGGGGAATGGCGTATGTGTCTAGACTTTAGGGTCCTCAATAAGTTGACGGTGAAAGATAAATTTCCCATCCTAGTTGTCGATGATTTGCTAGATGAACTAAATGGGGCTCAATTCTTTACTAAGCTCAACCTTCGCTCGGGCTATCACCAAATTCGCATGAAAGAAGTCGACGTTCCAAAGACTGCTTTCTGAACTCATGAAGGCCATTATGAGTTCCTGGTCATGCCATTTGGTCTTTCTAATGCCCCATCCACTTTTCAGAGCCTTATGAACCACCTGCTTAAGCCATATCTTAGAAAATTTGTCCTTGTTTTCTTTGATGACATCCTCATCTATAGTCGCACCTAGGCCACAAATCTTTAGCATGTAGATTTTCTCTTGCAACTGCTCCGCAAACATAAATTATTTGTCAAAATTTCCAAGTGCTCTTTTGGCATGGAAGAAGTTGAGTATTTGGGCCACATTGTGGGGCGTGAAGGTGTCAGGGTGGACCCCAAAAAGATCCAAGTAATGCAGGATTTTCCTCAACCAAAGACCTTGAAGAGCTTGAGAGGATTTTTAGGTCTCACAGGCTAATATCGCAAATTTGTCCGCAATTATGGTTGCATTTCTAGGCCTCTCAATCAACTCCTCAAGAAAAATTTATTCCTCTGGAATGATGAAGCACAACAGGCCTTTACAGCGCTCAAACATGCCATGTGTTCCACTCCAATCTTAGCACTACCTGAATTCACCAAATCTTTTGTGATTGAATGTGATGCTTCTAGTACAGGTATTGGGACAGTCTTAATGTGGGAAGGTCAACCCTTGGCCTTCACGAGCCAACAACTAAGTGGGAAGAATCTAGGACAATCTACCTATGAGAAGGAGATGATGGCCATCTTACATGCAGTAGATACCTGGCAACCATACTTATTGGGGCGACATTTCCAAATCCGCACAGACCATCAAAGCCTTAAATATTTTTTGGAGCAACACCCATCCTCACCAGAACAAAATAAATGGATCGCCAAAATGCTGGGATATGATTATGAGATAAGTTACAAGAAAGGGCACGAAAATATTGTAGCAGATGCATTATCTCGCCATTTTGAGGAGGAAAGTACCCTGCTCGCAATTCCCCTTCCAATTCTAGAATGGATTGAAGAGGCTCGCAAGGAATGGTTTTCACATCTCTGGCTCTCCCAACTCATTAATCAATTGCAGGCAGATCCAAATTCCACAGCGGGCTACTCATGGTAGGATGAGATTCTTCCCTACAAGGATAGAGTCGTAATATCACCAACATCCACCCTCAAAAGCTGCATTTTGGCGGAGTTTCACTCATCACCCACTGCAAGACATTCATGCTTTTAGAAGTCTGATGTATGCTCGCACTAGAAGATCTTTTTTTGGATAGGCATGAAAAAAGACACTATTACTTTTGTAGCTGAATGCAACATCTGCCAGTGCCATAAAGGAGAAACAGTCAAATCCCTACGCACATTATAGCCATTACCCATCCCGGCCTCAATCTAGACAGAGGTTTCTATGGATTTCATTGCGGGTCTTCCAAAGTCAGGAAACAAGTTAGTCATCATGGTGGTTGTGGACAGACTTTCTAAGTATGCTCATTTTTTTGCCCATCCCCACCCTTTTACACTGACTTTAGTCGCTCAATATTTCATGGACCAGATCTTCAAATTACATGGCATGCCCACTTCCATTGTGTCTGATCGTGACCTAATCTTCACCAGCAACTTTTGGCAGGAACTCTTCCAGCTACAAGGTACTCAACTACAACTTAGTACTTCCTATCATCCACAAATTGATGGTCAAAATGAATCAGTCAACAAATGCCTGGAAACCTACCTTAGGTGCTTCACTTCAAAAAAACAACATCTCTGGGTACATTGGTTACCTCGAGCTGAATGGTGGTATAACACCAACTATCATGCCACCACCAAAATGACTCCATATGAAGCAGTTTATGGTCAACTCCCTCCTTCCCCTACATCTTATATCAAGGGATGCTCGAAGGTACAAGCAGTGGATCAACTCCTACAGAACCGCACAACCATGCTGGCCCACCGTAGAGAGAATCTTCATCAAGCCCAAAACTGCATGAAGCAACAAGCAGATCAACATCGCTCAGAACGCCAATTTCAAGAAGGGGATTAGGTATTTTTGAGTTTGCAACCATATAAGCAAACATCACTCAAAGACAAGGGTTGTCAGAAATTATCTCCAAAATTCTATAGACCATCTCAAGTACTTCAGCACATTGGAGAAGTCGCCTACAAGCTAGCATTTCCACCCACTACAAAAATCCATCCAGTCTTCCATGTCTCATGCCTCAAGAAAGTGATTGGGAACCCTTGCAGAATTACCTAAAGTGGATGAAGAAGGGTCAATCTAGCTCCAACATGAACATGTTCTTAACACACGAGAATAGCACCTGCATGGCTGCACGATCAAGGAAGTCCTCGTCAAGTGGAAAGACACCTCTCCGGAAGATGCAACCTAGGAACCAGCCACTATCCTTCAGCAGTTTCCATAGCTTCAGCCTTGAGGACAAGGCTATTCTGGATAATATGATATCTACAAAGTGGGGAACACTCTATGAACAATGAGGATGTTGGGTGGACATTGACCTATTTATTGCCCTAGTTGAGAGGACTCAAGCATACTATAAGAGCTTAATTATGGCCTCATATACATCTAAATGGTTAGTCTCAAGAAGTGATACCAAGGATACATATCAATAGAAATCAATTGTTAAATTTTATATAAGGAATCATCTTGGTTGTTGTTCAATATCCCTCATCCTCCTTATGGTCAATTGTGCCCATTAAGATTAAAAAAAAAGGAGGTATAGCAAATGAATATTTTTTTAATGAATGGAAAGGTAAAGGATTGATAATGGTTTCCTAAGCAACTAGGACATGTAGGAAACTTCATCAAGGATATAGAGGCTCACTAGAAACGAAGCAATTCATGTGATTTTAAGATTATGGGGCTATTGACACTTGCTAGAATTGGGAAAACATCAGAAACTCATATTCAAAAGCTTGAGATTTTAATCTCCTAAAATTTCATTGTCTCCATGGCATCAAAGTTCAAAGAGAAGAGGCACGCCCCTGCTAGAAGTTATACCCTTCTAGCCCTTTCTCAAGTTGCAACCAAAATCGAGAAAGGAGAATTCATGTAACTCAACATTCCATGGCTCTAAGTATTGGTACCCTTGTGGTAGGAACAATATATCTTACTACCATGATAATCACAAGTGATTTGGAATATATTATTTGGAAATATTTAGAGATTTAATGATCCTACTAATGCATCAACAACAGTAATTGCAGCTACCAAAATCCTCCCCAGTTCATCTTACTACCTTCTTGCTCAGAGAAACCTAAGTATCCCACCCAATCAAAGGCCTCTTAATCAACCATTTAAAGAATGAATTATCTTATTCTAGTTATGATCAACTCTTTAAGAACCTTGAGACCCATTGGAAAAAATTTTAATCCTAAATAAGAATTTGTCCCCTGTCCAACGATACAAGGGATTACTAATGCTCATTCGAATGATACAAAGGAGCACTACTAGTCACCCTAACGATATAGTCACACTAATTCTCCTCATCCTAGAGAACTGAAACTCAGGGAAAACCTTCAACTTGTGTGTTATGAAACCATCTCACAAAAAGATAGAAAAGATAGATCAACGCCTTAGAAATAAGCCTCTTCGAGGGGGCAACCTCCTTTACATTACACAAATAAACAATTCTTATATGATTCAAATGAAAAAACCTCATTTCTATATATAAGAGTCTAAGGGGTCACAATATAACCAAAGATGACCTAACAATAATAATATAAAGGCACAAAATAACAATAGTGGGACTCTATGGGCACAATAATAACAATATGGGGACAATAGGGGCACAACAATAACAATAAGGGATACAAAAACAATAGTAATGGGGGAATCACTACTATTATTGGTACCTAACATGCCCCTCTCCTTAAAAATGTGTTGTCCTCAATGCTTGAGTAGTTTTGGATGCTTCTGTATATAATTTTCATCCTCCTAGAATCTTCAATGGGTAAGTTCTTCCACTTGATGAGATACTCTGAAATTGATTGATTTCGTAGTTGTCAAGTTATTGTTTCTTTGACTGCTTCAGGTTCCAATATGATTTTTCCTTCCTCATCAAGTTCTGGTAATATTGTTTGAATTGGAAGCTTTTCATCTATAACCTTATTTAAGCATGAAACATGGAAAACTAGGTGCACTTGGGAAGCTACAAGAAGCTACAATTTGTATGCCATAGTACCTATCTTTTGCAACACCTTGTATGGACTATAATACTTTGGTGATAATTTATTATCCTTGTTAGCTTGCTTGAGGGGCATTTTTTTATATAGTTGTAGATGTAGGAATATCCAACCACCTACATCAAAACTTCTTTCGTTACGACATTGATCTACCTATTGTTTCATTCTATTATGTGCCAGGGTGAGGTTATCCTTTAAGAGTTGGAGAACTTGTTGCTGATGCTCGATGTGATCTTCCACTAATTGAACCTTAGAATTTTCTTTTAAATATGATGTGATGGATGGTGGATGATATCCATAAAGTGCCATAAATGGGGTCATTTTTGTTGCAATATGGAAGGAAGTGTTATACCACCATTCAACCAGAGGCAACCATTTGACCCATTGTGTTTGTTTATCATATACAAAGCAATGAAGATATCCTTTCAAACATTTGTTTACTATCTCAGTTTGCCCATCATATTGAGGATGATAAGATTAGCTATGAGCTAACTAAGTACCAAGACAAGAAAATAATTTTGTCCAAAAATTTCCAGTGAAAATTGGATCTCTATCGCTTACAATAACCTTTGGGTTTCCATGTAGCTTTTGAATTGTTTCCATAAATGTAGTATAAATTGCATTCACTTTAAATGGATGAGATAATGCACAAAAGTGTGCATACTTGGTAAGTCTGTCAATTGCCACCATGATAACACTATTTCCTTTAGACTTGGGTAAACCTGTGATAAAATCCATTGAAACCTCCTCCCAACGTTGGCTTGGAATGAATAAAGGGTGTAATAGTCCCGGGGTCTTAATTGTTTCAGCTTTATTTTTTTGCCAAACCAAACATTCCGCCACAAACTTTTGAATATCTGATTTAAGGCCATCCCAAAAAAAAATCCTTCTTAACCCTGTGGTAGGTTTCTAGAAATCCTAAGTGCCCTCCTAAGGGATAGGTGTGCAATTCCCTAAGAATCTTTTGTTTGAGTTGGGAATTCTTACGTAGGTATAACCAATCCTTGTACCATAACGAATCATTTTTCTAGCTAAATGTATCAAATATACTGGGATCGTATTGTATATTTTGAATGAGTGCCCACACTTCCTCGTCGCTCTTCCATTCATCCCTTGCTTCGTTTATCCAATCTGGTTGGATAATAGAAATGGCACAAAGAAATGCTTCCACATCCTCATCCTTTCTTGAGAGTGCATCTGCCACAACATTTTGC
>APFE030630027.1:69836-104498 GCA_000404065.3 Pinus taeda | reverse complement strand
TTGATATATCATGTTGCATTTCTTCCTCTTCTTCATGAGTCATGCTAGAGCTTTTAGGTTTCTTACTAGGTGTTTCCATTTTCTTTCTTCGAGACATAAATTACCAATAAAAATGCTTCAATATGCCCTTTTAATTTCTTCAAACTAATTTTTCAAACCAAGCTTATGCAAAAATTTAAAAAAAACTACATACATTTTTTCACTTTGTAGGAGCTCTACACTGAATTTGATGTATATTTGGAATTTTGGATCTACAAGGTTTGAAATTTCTTCGTGCACTAATCCTCTAAGTAATATTTCTAACCCTGCAACTTTGATCAAGATTGGATTCTCCAATCAAGAGTTATGCCAAATCTCCCACAATGACCTGAGTATAGACTGGTTCATTAGAGTGAACTTGTACGGCATTATGCGGGTCACTGTTTCAACCTTAGGTTCTGAAAAAGATATAAACAAAACTACAATCCATCCTCTTTCTCTAACGTATTACGAAAATTCAATCTGATTCTCAAAGAGAAAGTTATGACGATTTTCCCAAGTTCACCTATTTGGAATGTAATTAGGGGGTGTGCAAAAATCCTAACTTCCTTAGATTATATATCCGAAAATATAGCGAGACAATATCTGAAATTTGGGCCCAAGATTCATCCTGATTCTGTCTCAAATGGGTTTGTTTTAGCTTCTAAAACTTTGTAGAAAACAAGTGATAGCAAAAATTCCATGATGACCTATTTGGAGCAGCAAAACCTTAGAATCCAAAGCTCTGATACCAAATGTTATGAAACCATCTCACAAAAAGATAGAAAAGATAGATCAACACCTTATAAATAAGCCTCTTCGAGGGGGTAACCTCCTTTAAATTACACAAATGAACAATTCTTAGATGACTCAAATGACAAAACCTCCTTTTTATATGTAGGAGTCTAAGGGGTCACAATATAACCAAAGCCAACCTAACAATAATAATATAAAGGCACAAAAATAACAATAGTGAGATTCTATGGGCACAATAATAAAAATATGTGGACAATAGGGGCACAACAATAACAATAAGGGATACAACGACAATAGTAATGGGGGAATCACTAGTATTATAGGGACCTAGCATTGTGTTCTAGTGCAAATTTTGGCTTTTTTAGGATAGTGTTTCACTCCATTAAGCCTTCGTAGAGTGTCAGGGTGCCCTCTAAGTCTCAATTAGTGACACGGCATCAAAATTTGACTTAGAATTTCCATTATTTCATTTGAACCTTAACGTATCACCCTCTTTAGCCCTAAGATAGAATTATAGTGACGCCTTGACCATCAAGCTAACAATACATGGCAAAATTTTAGTCTTCACACTCATTTTTCTTGTTCCTTGGACCTCCATGTTTCTCCATTGAGCCTTTACCAAACAACACAATGTTCCTTTAAGCCTTAATTTAGAAATATTCTCTCAAAATTCAATGTTGAACTCATCATTTGGCCTTAACATCTTAGTTTGTCTCTCCATTTAGCCTCATTAGAGTGCCACATCACCCTCCTGAGCATTTACCCAGTGACATAGTGCCCCTTTAAGCCTCAACATAGCACTATACTACTCCCTTGAGCCTCAAGCCAGTGATAATACAATTTTCTCAAGCTTTTCTTTCAGTCATGACACCTTTTCCTATGCTTTTCTCATGTCTCTCTAATTTAACTAACAAAGAAAGTAAATTATAAAGGAAATTATAAAGGAAATTAATGCACTAAATATCATAGTCACTCTTTAGAAAAACCTCATCTCTTCTTATTTTACCACATTGTTTATCTCTATAGGATAAAAATTCATTCATAGAGTAATACACCTTAGCTATCCTTTTTAATGCTATATTAAGCTAGCTCGGCTTAGGTATGTGACTAATTATATCGATTTAGCTTAAATTTTGTCTTGTATGGTTTATGAATGGTTAATTTTATGGCAGTTACTTTATTCACTTGAAATTTTTCATTGCTTCTTGTCTTAATCGATTGAGTAGTTTTGGGGAACTTTTCATGGATTTTTTGGCTACATTGAAGATTTCTCCTATTGACACTTTCCCTCTTAAGTTTCTCACATGTTATTCTATCATTGTATAGCTAGTACAAAAGGGTAAAACCCTTTCCTCAACCCTAGTAGCATTCTAAGGGTGAAAAGGAGAGCCTCATGACCCTTAGCTAAACTACCTCCTGGTTTTCTACCTCATTTAGACTCCAAAGGTGTGCTCCAAGTAGCCACAAGATTCTTTTTAGATTTTGGGACATTTTCTCTATGACAAAAAAACTCCAAAACACTTTATTCTTATCCTGATAATGCTCAACGCTTATTTTCCTTAGCCATCTAGGTTGTTTTTGGCTAGAATACCTAGGGTTTCATGCCTAGGGCCATCCCAATGCTCTCAACTCAGCTTCTTAGGTTAAATCTTGATAGCGTTTCCATTTTCAAGGCTAGGTACATGAACAATTTATTTTCATGCCCAGAAACCCTAGTTTTCTTCCCAGTAGAACAAAAGAATTTCTTCATGGAAACATACAAAGACATGCTAATCAAGATCGTTAGTTTTAGATGTGATGATGTCTAAAGCGTTGTCCTAGGTCAAATTTATTAGCCTGGTTTCCTCTCCACTATGGCAACTTGTAGCCTATGTTGATTTCAAAAACAAAACAAAAAACATAAGATAGACCAGCAAACATGTGAAACAGCCTTGAACCTAGATTGTAAAATCATCAATATACAACATTCTGAGATCATCTACATAATGGGTTCCTTTTATTTTTATTGAATTTTTGTAAGGAGGATGTACATGTTCAGGAAATGAGTTTATAAAGCCCTAATGGCTAGGATATTGGATGAAGCATAACCTGACAACTCATCTAGTCCAGAGTTATAGGGTACTCCATGCTTTATTGATAAATATTTCACATATACATGGTCAAAAGTATATCATTTGTTTAAAGGATAAAATTGAACCCCAAATGACCCAAAATAAGAGGTTTATAAGGCTACTAAAATATATTGGATTCTTAAAGTGGTTACTCAAACACCTATACTTCCATGTGCATGAGCAGTTGAGTGGTCGTTGAAACATGTTAATCCTAAGGAGGCCATGATCAATCCCATTGCTTCATTTATTTCCTTAGAAACTGAAATGTATTATAAGCTTCCCAAAGAGGAAGTAAATATAGATCAGAATTGGCTAACAAGATTTAATATTTTTCCAGAGATTTGTTGAAGACATGGTAGACTAGAAAAGGAACTTCCAAGACAAGAAAAAAAGGAATATCTAGTGAATATGTTGAAAACCTCATTCCATCTATTAATTTACATGTTGTGTCGATTATATGGCTAGTCCAATGTTAATACTTTCCCTAAAGAATGATTCTCATTCATGTGAAACAGTTGAGGGAAGGATATTGTTGGCACAAACATAGAAATAGGGTTGAGACCTCGGGTTCGGGCACAAGGGCCAATAAAGCTTCGTTGTAGTCTAGCATAATGTCAACATTTTCACCTTACGCAAAATGGGTAAGGAGTATCACTTGAGGTGTTTCACAACCTTAGTTAGATGGCATTCGAAATCCAGTATCTAGAGGAATCACATCAAAAAAACCAAGAGTAAAAAAAAATTGAATCATTCCACATAAAAGCCTGATCGCAACAAGTCATGAATGATTATAAAGGAAGGACTACTTATATACACACATATATAAAAAATATAAAGAACTAGATTATCATTCACCTGATACACAATTTTTATAATAAGCATTCTTCATCATTAGTCTATGCAACAACATCATTACGTCAGGCTCCGGGTCCTCTTTCCCAAAGTACAAACTCTCTAGAAATATTAGTACCAAAGCATATGAAATAAAAGATACAGAGAGGCTCTCCTAGCTCTGTAACCCTCTTCCAATTTTATCTCTCCTTTGTCTTTTCACTCATCCTTCCTTATCTTTACGCACCAGCCTAGATTTCCAGTTCTTTCTTAGGACCTCCTCCTTCTTACTTGCTCATCTTTTTATATTCCTCGCATGTCATTGTTCTTTTCCCGCTCAGTTGTGGTTGCTCCTTCTCGTTGTTCCTTTGCAACTGTCAGTCTTCAATGAGTACCTTCCTCTTTCCCAGTTGTCTCTCTCATAGCTTTCCAACAACTATCTCTGCAACTTGTCAACACCCTTCTAGCTTATCACTAAAAATTCTTAATTCCTCAAAAACGAAGGCCCGAACAAGCCCCAACCATAGTCCATTGAATCATCCCCGATTAAATATTTCACTGGAGTTGTTGGTGTTGCTAATACTTTGTTTCTAGTGCTTCTGCCACTACTTCCTACATTACTACCATCTAACTGGTTTCTTCAAATGAAGGCCCCAAGTCAAGGACCGAGATGATGGTCTCCTGTTTGAACTAAGTGTGTGCATTTAGTGCTTCCTTCCATGTACTTGTGAGTGCAGTTTCTTGGCTGACAAACTCATTTGTAGCATCAGACATAGGTTGGGTTGGTTGCTCCATCAACATAGAATTCCATTGTATGTCTATGTCATTACTGAGTTGTTGCAGTGTTTCCAAATGTGTTTAAATCAATGGTCAGAGGTCTCGAAGTATTTTCTTGGTTTTGGCCAACTCATCTTCAATCTGCTAAATTTGGCCTTCGAGAGTGTTTACCTCTTCCAGAATCTTCTTTCGTTGGTTCTTTTCTTTAGTTCTCCTAGAATCATTGAACAACTGGTTGACCTACTATGAAGGGGGTATGCAAGTTGGTTCTTTTTCACTAAGAAGCCCAACTAGTCGTGAACCTGTTGCAAGAGAGTGTGGCCTTCTTCTACAACATTTATGATGGAGTCTTTTAGGGCTGATGTGTGGGCCATTTTCTATTTGATCTCAATTGCTTATGTCATCGCAAAGTCTAGCCCACACTTCTTTTGGTAGCAAGGTTCTACTTGAGTTCACGGTTGGAAAAAAATAAATCATGAGATGTTTCCTAGATGTGGTCACAACATTCGACCAGTGTGCAAGCTAAGAAGTCCTCCGAGGCATTGGGCACGACATCAGAGATTGAAGGCCATAATACCTGGAAATTTTCTGTGATCTTCTCTATCTAACCCTAAAGAAGTTTCTTTTCTTGGCATAGTTGATCACGTTATCCTTTAAGTGCAATAATTTGTTGTTGTTGTTGTTCATGCTCGATAGTCAAATCATTGTGCAATGCCTCTGCTCAGCATGTAGCTAGTTGAATAAAATTAAACAAATAGACAGAGGACTAGCCCTGGAGATCATCTTTTCCCATGTTGGAGCATTCCGGAAACCGAATTTTCAAAGGCTACCCACTAGCGACAGACTTCTTTGAATGTCTGTGGAGTGATGTATCCTTTTTTGAAGGTTCGGTCAATGGTGGATTGGTGTGGATGGAAATGGGGAAGGGTGGAATTGAAGGAAAAGGATGAAGAGGTAATGATATTGGATGGAGGGTAGTGGTGATGAGTTGTGTAATTATCAGTCCAATGGTCATTAGTGGACCCATCTCCAATAATAAATAAAACATGGATGTGGGGGCAACTCCTGTGTTGGTAACTTCCATGATGGATTGGATAACAAAGTCGACCTCCATATCCATTTCTGTTCCCATCAATGTTCCAGAAGGTATGGTATATGAAATAGTGGTTGATGTGGAAGTTATGTGTAGTGATGGTTTGTGAAAACTAGGTGACACAACTAAGGTGGAGGGTGGGATTTCTTCAATAATGGGCGATGTTGTGTGTGATTGGGGTTCTTCAGGAGTAAGATCAGAAATTTGGCTAGTAGGGGTTGTTTTATGATTTTTAGACCCAGCTGGAGGTTTTGTAGCTTTTGAACCACAAAGCTTTGGGATTATTGGTTTAGACTGGGAATGGGGCCCTACAATTGGAATTACAACAACTAGAGGAGTACTAACCACAAATTCTTGATGCCTTGAACCTTGAAATTCAGCACAAGTAGGGAATGAACTTGCTAATACTTTGATGTTAGCAATGTTTTCCTTCAAAGAGTGCATTTCATTCTCAAGTTTCTTGATGACAGGTTGTCTCTCTTCTTCATCCAACCACTTCCTTGAATCTACAGGTGTCTCTCTTCTTCATCCAACCACTTCCTTGAATCTACAGGTGTCTCTCTAGTTAGTGGTTGGGGCACCATCCCTTCAAATAAATATATATTCTTTCCTTCACGAACCTCCCCCACAATTCTTGGCCGCAAGATCGCCTCTGTATGGAACACCTCATAGTCAGCATAAAATTTTGAGGTCTCATATGAAATGTGTGAGAATGTACACAGTGTGGCCCTATCCATGTGTTGTCATTACTAATACCAAACTATATTTCTAACGCAAAATCATCGAGCGACAGCTTCAGGATCCTTTCTGCAACCTTGATGACATCCAACATTTTCTTATACAATCTGATGAAGGAAGCATCGTTGATTTCCTTCTTGCTTGGGTGCCCTAAGGTTTTTCATGTCGTGTACCAAAGGGAAAGAGGTTGGTCTTTTGTGATAAGAGCCAACTCTCGACTCTTAGGTGGCCACCATTTCCACAAACCAGAGAAACGACAATGTATCCGTACATAAAGTGGGTCACTTTCTTGTAGATGTCCTTACAGGCCTCAAAGAGTTCTTGGAGTAGAAATTTGCACCAGTTCAGTTTTGCGCCCTATAAACAGTGCTCCGCTATTGAAATCTTATCGAGCATGTAATCATTCCTGTTGTAGTAATTATCATTTTTGTAGTTCTTTGCCCGCTTGGAGGCTGTCTGGAATGAAGTTGACACAACATTTTTAGCCGTTGATAATCTTGTGAGCCACTAGATTTCCACTACAAGAATTGGATGTTCTTTATCAAGCAAGAGCGATCCTCCATGCATTCTACTAATAAGTAGCTTCGTGCAATGCATTAGAGCCCCAGTCATTCCGAACACAGGAAAACTCCTCAAATTAACGACAATGTTGACTGTTGGATTCCTCTCAAATCATTTGTAATTTTAATGGATACACTCCCATCATCCTTCATCACTGGTTCAATATAGACTTTGCGCTTCAGGGCCAGATATTGGAAAGAGTCTGAGAGTTCATTATCAATCAGCACTGCTTTATCATATTTTCTGTAAATTGGCTCTTTCTTCATAATTCTTTCATCAACTTCAAACCCTAGATCAAATATCATAGTCTTCATCGTATTGGAATGGTATTGATAGACATGATACATAGGGGGCTTGGATTTGGGCTTGGGAGAAAGGAAATTGGGAACAAACTGTAGACTTAGCAACTCTACAACCTTGCTTCGGACTTTGAAGAACTCAGCATTGCCATGCAAATTAAGTACAAAATCTCAACATGAAGTTTCTAACGAGACATACGTGACTAATTACTATGGAAACTTTTCATATGCGTTCTCAATCATGTTAATACTATCTTCGGTTGAGCTGGACCTAACTCGGATGATGCAAAAATGAAAAAGGAAAGGTGGATTTGATGGGTAATTATGTTATCATGATGGAAGATTCTTAGGAATTTATTATGGATATAATGGTAAATATTTAACAAAAAATTGAGCTGACACTTGAAATTATTGCCTAATTATTATAGAAATGACACCTAACAAGTGTGACTCTCCTTGACCACAACTAGTTGCAGTGGGGTGAGACAACATCCACAACTGGAAGAGACCTGGCGTAAGATTTATTCTAGACTAACTAGAATGTAAAGAACTGACTAACCAAAGGAACTAATGCAACTAATGACTGACCAAACTAACTAACTCTTACCTACTCCTACCTATGGTCTCCTTTTGGAGATACAATCATTTTTTAGTAACATTGTTTTATCCCTAGAATGGTTTTAGACGTGCACTGTTCTCCCATCCTAGTAGCAATACACCATCTAGTAATAGCTCTGGACTCTTTTACTTCCATAACAATGAATTCCCCCAACCAATGCATCTATAGCTTCCCTGTAAACTTCAGGAATTTTCTATCATATAACAAAACATTTCCTCCTACTGCAAATGATTTCCACTTGATGTGCATGTAATTCCATGCCTTTTGCGTCTGCCTTTTTACCGTTCGATGGAAATATGCCATGAACCTAGCCTCATCAAGTTCTGAAAGTTCCTCCAAAATTTTCATAATTGACTCTTCCTCCATCATATGAGTGGCTCGTGCAATTAATAGGTTGGGAACAACAAATTCAACGGGAACCACAGCTTCCAGTCCATATACAATTTGGAAAGGCGTATGCTTATGTAAACATTTCACAGTTGTGTGATATGCCTATAGAGTCGCTAGCAGCTTCTCATCCCAATCATCCCTGTCGGCTGAGCATATCTTGGTCAAACCATTTTCCAAGATCTTATTAAAGGCTTCCACTGTGCCATTTTCTTGAGGGTGATACAAACTGCTCCTATGGTGTTGTATCATGAAGTTCTGAAGTAATTAGGAAATTGTTTCATTTATAAATGGGTTCCTTGATCACTAGTGAGACTCCGAGGGCACCCAAATCTGGATATGATGTTCTCAAAAATGAATCTGGAGGTGGTATATGTAGTTGAGTCCTTAACCAGTGCAGCCTCCACCCATGTGGTAAGGTATTATGTGGTGGTGATGATATATCTAGCATGGGAGTGGCATGTCGACAGATTGATAGGTCCTATAAATATGATTGCCCATTTCTCAAAGATATGTAGTGTGTACTAGTTGCAATGGTAGTTCATCTTGATGTTATGGCCTCCAAACACTTTGGCAAACATCATATTTGTTGGCATATTCATTCACATCCCCTGAAAATCATGGGCCACCATAGCCCTTCTTGTAGTACTTTCCTTGCAGTGGCCTTTCTGCCAACAGGACTCCCGCAACACCTGAATGACACTCCCATAATATATCCTATTTCTCATCGTTGAAGACAAATCTTTGCAACACCTAATCAAGGCCCAATTTGTATAATTGTCTTGCAATCAATTGATAATATGCATCTCGAACAAACATATGCCTCCATTTTGTTGTATTGTATTCCTTCGGATATTTACCTGTAGCTATAAAGGTTGCAATATCATCCAAGTAATCTGGTATTGCTTCAATTCAAAATAGATGGACATTTAGTAGCTAATCATCAAGGGATCCTCCACTTTCACCTCACTCTAGCCGTTAGAGCTGATCAGGTCCCAAATTCAGTTCGCCAAGCTTAACAATTACTTCAAACCTAAATTCTTGGAATAAAAAAAGCCATCTTCAAAATCTTCTTTCAAGTATGGGTTTTTTCAATAAATACTTCAAAGCGGAATGATCAGTGAAAAACTTAAACGGTCCTCCCAACAAGTAACGCCAAAGCTTTTCATTAGGGGAATTTTGAGGTCTAAAATGGCCCTCCTAAGGAAATTATAAAATAATAGTGGAAATTATAAAAGAAGATTAGATTACATCATCAAATTTTAGAGGGAAGAAAGAAAAAACTATTTTTTCAACTTATCTCCCTTTTGGTTTACTTAAATTTCAAGCGGAAACACTCATTGGATGAAAAAATTGATTGCTCATCCCAGAAGTACCAATGTTTCATACTTTTGATTGACCCTACTACACAAAAAATGAGAAATACATGAAAAAACGTGATTTCAATCATGTTTTTCATGTATTTCTATTTTTTTGTGTAGCAGGGTCCATCAAAAGTATGCAACATGGGTACTCCTTGGATGATGAATTAATTTTTTCATCCAATGAGTACTCCCACTTGAAATTTGAGTAAAACATTAGGGAGATAAGTTGAAAATATCAGTTGAAACAGTAGTTTTATTATTTTATTAATTTTTAATACTTTAACTTTTTTACTCCAAAAACGATGAATCATCCCCCATGGTTGAAATCATCACTTGAATCCTATTGGTTCTTATAAATTTTATTTTGGTTGTACATTTGTCTTAAGAGGCCCATTTTAGACCTCAAAATTCCCCTAATGGAAGCGAATATATCGTCGCAAGTTCCTCGCGCTCAGTTGCGATATAGTTTTTCTCTATTGTAGATAACTTTGTGCTAGCAAAATAAATGTGGTGATCAAGGTTCCCTTCCCCCAGCTGAGCCAAAACTGCTCCCAAATCAATGCTTGAGGCATCAATGTGGACATGGAATTGCTTGTTCCAGTTTGGGTAAACTAGGATCGATGCACTTGCTATTTTTTCTTTTAGTATATTAAGTGCAGTATCACATTCTTCCGACAACTTGAACCATTCAACCTTCTTTAACAGCTTCTCCATTCGTGCGGTAATTGATGCATAGTTGTGGATAAACCTCTCATAGTATCCTATGTGGCCCAAGGTGGATATGAGTTGTTTTACACTTGTGGGTGGATCCATGTTCATGATTTTCACTAACATTATTGGGGTCTACACGCACTCCTTCCTTGCATACTATATGGCCGAAGAGCATGCCAAAGGGGACTGCAAATATGCACTTCTTCAAGTTTAATGAGATCTACAGTGGTCTTCATCGATCAAACATGATTCTAAGCAAACTGCAATGTTTCTTCAGCATCTTATAGTTTGTCCAATCATCCATATAAACCTCTAAGAACCTGTGGATATAATCTCTAAAGGCAGCAATCACAATCCTTGAGAACACCAAAGGCACATTCTTGAGTCTAAATGACATAACACGAAATGCATAGGATCCCCATTTCATGGTAAATTTGGTTTTCTTCTTATCCTCCTATGCAATCTTGACTTGATGATAACCAAAGAATATGTTTGTAAAATAATAGCCTTCATTCCATGCCACATTTTCTAAAACTTCATCATTGAATGGAGTGGGAAAAACATCATGAACACATGACTTGTTTAGACCTCAGTAGTCCACACAAACCCTTGTCTTTTAGCATCCTTCTTATTATGTATCATGATTAGACTTACCCACTTTGCTTCATCAACTGGAAATATAAGCCCTACTACTAACATCTTATCTACCTCTTTTTTCACTTTCTCCTTAACTCTTGGGTTCAGTTAGTATGTTCAATTCTTTACTAACTTTGCATCAGATTTCAACATGATATTCATCTCCCCTAACTCCCCCTAATTCTCTTCAGTTATGCAACAGATGAGGGGAACAAATATTAATATTCTCTCAAGAGATCAAAGATCTTCTTCGTAGTCTATTCATCCCAATAATCTCCAATCAAGTCTAACTTCGTCTTGTTAGTAGTCCTAATGTTATGTTTATGAAAGTTCAAGGGGAGTAGGTGTGGAGCATCACTCACAGGTCCTGTTATCACCAAAATAGGACCTTGATAGGCTGCTCATCAAGTCAATCTCAGTGTAACTATTTCAAGCCAATCTTTTGGCTGAGGCTTAGCCTCCTCAACCTGAGAGGGCTCTCTCACTAAGTTTAGGGAACCTTTCGATTAATGATTAGATGGCTAACTCTAGGAACAAAATGCATGGAAGTATAAATTATTGACTAGTTGAAAGTGGGATTAGAAAAAATCTATTGGGCTATGGAGTCAAAATGGTCTTCAACAAAACAACATGATCAGCAAGATATGGAAATCAAGGCACTTAGAGTTTAGGTTTATGAGGAAAACTGTAACACGGTGAAACAACACAGTTTACAAGCATGTGAAGGAAGTTAGAGCATTTTCCAATGAACTATAAGTATCACAAGCTCATACCACTGCAAATAAGTAATTCTATAAAGCCATAAGAACATAAAACATATAAACTCTTTGTGAATCTTAAGTAGTCAAACTGATCACTGTATTAAGTATGAAAAAACACAGTTTTTTACAATAACACAATCTTTCCTTTACTAATGAAAACTCCAACCCTTTCTAACTTCATCTCTTGCTTCATATATAACTTTTACAATAAGGATTCCATGATCCTTCATCAAGATAATTCGAATTTGCTTGACATGACACCTACTCATACCTAAAACAAACTATTACTTACAACTAGTTGTTAACTGACAGTCCTAGAATCCTAATACAACTAGGAGTGTAACTCCTTATTATGCTAGCAACAACCTTGACTATGAATTAAATTTGATATTTGACAGCTTCTCCTCCTTAACTTTGACCTTGGTGATGTCCATAACCCTCCTACTGGCCTTCAATAGCTTCTCCTTCATCTGCCCTGAAAACTAGGAAACTGTCCCCTGCTCTATTTTGGCCAAAAAATAGGTGTTGGGACAGAGATTTTATCCCCTCATAAAAAATGTATTTTGAAAAACTTAATGAGGCTTTTGTAGACCACTCGGTGATGAACAAAAACCTCTCTTGGTTTTTTGCAATACCTTTCCTACTACCCAGAAACTTTCTTTGAATATCAGGTGTAAACTTGAAAATTCTGATTTCTAAAAACTACTCCTACAACAGTTTTGTAGCACAAGTTGAATCATCAAATTCTCCAATATCATAATGAATTTGAAGAAACTGAAAGAGGTTTTTGTAGATAGGTATGTTAGGAAGAAAAAAATCTTTCAATTTTCCAAAATATGCTTTCATTTGCTCAAAAAACCGCTTGGATGTTGACTACTTGAAACAATTTTTCTGTTGAAAAAAGGCTGCTTTAGTGATTTCATAGTGCATCCAGTGCAAATTCTGGGTTTTGTGCTACAAAAACTCCTGACTATGAATCCCCAATTTTGTAGTGCATATAGTGCATTTTCTGATTTTTGCGCTATGAAAACTCCTAGGCAATTTTGTGGCGCGTGTCAATTTTGAAACAACCTAACATATGACACTTTGAAATAATGTGGGATCTATGATAGGAGAAATAAGGTTGTTGACCTTTATTTAGAACTTTTTATAGTGATAATAGTGGCTCCACTTGGGATAGTGTTCCCTTGTGATACACTAAGAACTCGTAGCTCCAGTGCTATCTATTTTTTGGTAAAACAGAAATACTTTTATTTGATTTGACAAGCATCTTCTTCAAACTGTTGGGCCTTCAACTCAAGCTTAAGCTTGATGATCATTGTAGAAGAAAGAAATATGTATCTACTAAAAAATGCTCAGTCAACCTACCCTATCAACTGCAACCTCCATTTGTAGCTCAAGGAACATGAAACTTCCAATGAAGCCAGTCATTAATATGATCTGACACTTGAATCTCTTGGTTGTGCTTGAAGCAAAAATAAACATGATACTGAAATAACCGAGTCATCATGAGATGTAACTGATCTTCAAGATAAAAATATAATTGGAAATCTGAACAACAAATCTTTTCCATGTAATCAGCTATAGGGTCAAAAAAGACATGAATAGTTTGATGATTCTCATAACATTTTATATCTTCAAACAACTGATTCTCAGCCACACCAAATTCCTTTGATATGCTATCCAACTACCTTTCTGCATGATTCCCATAGACAACGTAATTTTCCTCACTATTATGATCATTCTTTGAAGTAATCTACTGCAAGGAATTACATAAATGATCAACCTTTTCCTCTGCGTGAGGGTTATAAAAAATTTCTTCCAGTATTTCTTCTTGGTGTTTGCAATTATTTTCATATTCATTATGGTCCGAAGACTGACAAGTCTGCTACATCTCTACATCAATCTCGGAGGATGTAATATGATTTTCATAAGTAAACCCATGTTGATTTTCATGTTGCATTTCATGGGATGTTATCCTTTCTTCTAGTTGTTGAAATGTATTTTTATGAAGAGCCTCTAAAATTTCTTCATCCATAAATTCATCATCATCATAACAATCCTCCAAATATTGAATAAAACTCGCCGAATGTTTACAACAATATTTGACTAGCAATAAGGAGGGATGACACTCTTTATACATGTCATAGAATACATCATGGAAATCAGCAAGAGAATATAATGAACCATTTTCCAAGATTTTATACCAAGACCATGCTTTTCCTTTTAAATTGGTCATAAACATCTTCATGAGACAATCTTCATGGAACTAAACCTTAAGACTGTGTACATGCATATGGAACCTAACCAAATGAAGAGTGGTATTGTCTTTCTTTTCATCTTTTAATATTGGAAAATCATCTAACCGTTCGACCTTTGGTATAGGATTTGGAAAACTAGGAATATGAGACCGATTCATAGGGGCATACCTAGTATTCATTCTTGAAATGGTACTCATCTTGAAAATTCATCAAGCTACTGATCTTCTAGCAATGGAGTCACCTTCCAATTTTTTATTTGATGTGTGGAGTCGCCAAGGTAGATTTCAACCTTGAAAACTTTCTGAGCTCCTGCTACCTTTAGAAATTCAACTTCTTGATTTCGGGAATGAAAAATTTTCAGACTCTCGGTAGACACACCAAAATGTTATCACCAAAATCGGACCTTGATAGGCTTCTCATCAATTCAATCTCAGTGTAACTATTTCAAACCAATCTTTTGGTTGAGGCTTAGCCTGCTCAACCTGAGAGGGCTCTGTCACTAGGTTTAGGGTTTTTGATTAACCATTAAATGGATAACTCTAGGAACAAAATGAATGGAAGTATAACCTATTGACTGGTTGAAAGTATGATTAGCAAACATCTATTGGGCTATGGATTCAAAATGGTCTTCAATAAAACAACATGATCAACAAGATATGGAAATCAAGGCACTTAGAGTTTAGGTTTATGAAGAAAATTGTAACACAATGAAACAACATAGTTTACAAGCATGTGAAGGAAGTTAGAGCATTTTCCAATGAATTTTAAGTATCACAAGCTCATACCACTGCAAATAAGTAATTCTATAAATCCATAAGAACATCAAACATATAAACTCTTTGTGAATCTTAAGTAGTCAAACTGATCATTGTATTAAGTATGAAAAAGCACAGTTTTTTACAATAACACAACCTTTCTTTTATTAATGAAAACTCTAGCCCTTCCTAATTTCATCTCTTGCTTCATATATATCTTTTACAATAAGGATTCCATGATCCTTCATCAATAGAATTTGAATTTTCTTGACTTGAAACCTGCTCATACCTAAAATAAACTATTAATTACAACTAGCAGTTAACTGATAGTCCTAGAATCCTAATACAACTAGGAGTGTAACTCCTTATTATGCTAGCAACAACCTTGACTATGAATTAAACTTGATATTTTACAGGTGATCCTCCTTAACTTCGACCTTGGTGATGTCCATAACCCTCCTACTGGCCTTCAATAACTTCTCCTTCATCTGCCTTGAAAACTAGGAAATTGTCCCTTGCTCTGTTCTGGCTGAAAAATAGGTGTCGGGATAGATCTTTTATCTCCTCATCAAAAATGCATTTTCCAATACTTTATGAGGATTTTGTATACCACTTGGTGATTAATACAAACCTCTCTTTGTTTTTTGCAATACGTTTCATACTGCCCAGAAATTATCTTTGAATATCAAGTGTAAACTGGAAAATTCTTATTTCTGAAAAACTGCTCCTACAACAATTTTGTAGCACAAGTTGAATCATCAACTTCTCCTAGTTCATAATGAATTTGAAGAAACTAAAAGATTTTTTTGTAGATAGGTATTTTGGGAAGAAGAACCTCTTTCAATTTTCCAAAATATGCTTTCAGTTGCTCAAAAAACCGCTTGGAAGTTGACTACTTATAACAGTTTTTCTGCTGAAAAAAGGCTGCTTTAGTGATTTTGTAACACATCCAGTGCAAATTATGGGTTTTTCACTACAAAAACTCCTAACTACGAATCCCCGATTTTGTAGTGCATATAGTGCATTTTCTGAGTTTTGGACGAAAACTCTTAGGCAATTTCATAACGCATGTCAATTTTGAAACAACCTAACACGTGACTCTTTTGAAATAATGTGGGATCTATAATAGGAGAAATAAGGTTGTTGACCTTTATTTGATGATGGAAACAAGACTCCAACTCTATGATTTAGACTCTAAAACAAAAACAATAAAAATTACTTGACTAAGACTAACATAAAACTTTGGAACCATACCAGTTGTCCAAAATTTTAGAACTTTTTACAGTGATAATAGTGGCTCCACTTGGGATAGTGTGCCCTTGTGGTACACTAAGAACTCGTAGCTCTAGTTCTATCTATTTTTTGGTAAAACAGAAATACTTTTATTTGATTTAACAAGCATCTTCTTCAAACTGTTGGGCCTTCAAATCGGGCTTAAGCTTGATGATCACTATAGAAGAAAGAAATCTGTATCTACTGAAAAATGCTTAGTCAACCTACCCTGAGCTTATTTGCACATTCCTACCTACCCTATCAAACTAAAACCTCCATTTGTAGCTCAAGGAACATGAAACTTCCAAAGAAGCCAGTCATTAATCTGATCTGACACTTGAATCTCGTGGTTGTGTTTGAAGCAAAAATAAACATGATACTAAAACAACTGAGTCAGCATGAGATGTAACTGATCTTCAAGATAAATATATAACTGGAAATCTGAATAGCAAATCTTTTCCATGTAATCAGCTATAGGGTCAAAAAAGACATGATTAGTTTGATGATTCTCATAACATTCTATATCTTCAAACAACTGATTCTCAGCCACACCAAATTCCTCTTATATGTTATCCAATTGCCTTTTTGCATGATTCCCATAGACAATGTAAGTTTCCTCACTATTATGATCATTCTTTGAAGTAATCTACTGCAAAGAATTACATAAATGATCGACATTTTCCTCTGCCTGAGGGTTATAAGAAAAATCTTCCAGTATTTCTTCTTGGTGTTTGCAATTATTTTCATCTTCATTATGATCTAAAGACTAACAAGTCTACTGCATCTATACATCAATATCGGAGGATGTAATATGATTTTCATAAGTAAACCCCTGCTGATTTTCATACTACATTTCATGGGATGTTATCCTTTCTTCTAGTTGTTGAAATGTATTGTTATGAAGAGCCTCTAAAATTTCTTCATCCATAAATTCATCATCATCATAACAATCCTGCAAATGTTGAATAAAACTCGTAGAATGTTTACAACAATCCTTGACTAGCAATAAGGAGGTATGACACTCTTTATACATGTCATAGAATACATCATGGAAATCATCAATAGAATATAATGAACCATTTTCCAAGCTTTTATACCAAGACCATGCTTTTCCTTCTAAAGTGGGCATAAACATCTTCATGAGACAATCTTCAGGAAACTGAACCTTAAGACTACGTACATGAAGGATCATGGAATCCTTATTGTAAAAGCTATATATGAAGCAAGAGATAAAATTAGAAAGGGTTGGAGTTTTCATTAGTAAAGGAAAGATTGTGTTATTGTAAAAAACTGTGTTTTTTCATACTTCATACAATGATCAGTTTGACTACTCAAGATTCACAAAGAGTTTATATTATTGATGTTCTTATGGCTTTATAGAATTACTTATTTGCAGTGGTATGAGCTTGTGATACTTAGAATTCATTGGAAAATGCTCTAACTTTCTTCACATGCTTGTAAACTGTGTTATTTCACTTTGTTACAGTTTTCTTCATAAACCTAAATTCTAAGTGCCTTGATTTCCATATCTTGTTGATCATGTTGTTTTGTTGAAGGCCATTTTGACTCCATATCCCAATAGATGTTTTATAATCATACTTTCAACCAGTCAATAAGTTATACTTCCATTCATTTTGTTCCTAGAGTTAGCCATCTAATCATTAATCAAAAACCCTAAACCTAGTGAGGGAGCCCTCTCAAGTTGAGGAGGCTAAGCCCGAGCGCAAATATTGGTTTGAAATAGATACACTGAGATTGACTTGATGAGCAGCCTATCAAGGTCCTATTTTGGTGATAGCAGGTCCATCCTTGATGTCTCGTTCCCCTTCAATTTCATTGAATGAAAGAAATCGTAATTCTTCCAGATCATCTTCATTTGGTTTCCTGTTCACTTCCCATAGGCTACGACCTCATGATATTTGGACTCATATATATTCTCTAGAGTGCTATGGTCTATGCATCCCTCCATTAGATGACCTATTGTAAGCAGAAATCACTTGACAGGCTGCAACACCTTGTTCAGCCTTTTATCATTGTCTGAGAAGAAAAATTTGCAGACAAACTTATCATACATGTGATCCCAATCTCTAGTTTGTCTCCTTATTTCTTCATGTATATAACATGCTTTTGGAAAGGTCCTTGGGGTGTGTTTAAAACCATGCACCCACAACTCCTTTGAAACTCCTTCCCTGTTCCATCTATCCTTATAATTTTACAAATGTTGTCGAGGTTCATAGTCCCCCATGTACTTCACAAAATCTTGAGGGTACTCCCCTTCTTATCGAAATCTGACTTCCATTGTTATTTTGATCTTCTACCACTCTCAAAGGTAGTTATGGTGAACCCCCACCACCTTATCGGTGTTACTTGTAATGTGACATTTAGTAGAGGAACTTTGTGTTCTTCAAGAACAATTGTGTCAACGCCATTGATAAAAGAATTGACTGAATTTATACCATTAAAAATATGGAAGTCTCGTACCTGAGTGCCAATCTAGTTGATCCGACAGATTTTGGCATAATGTCTAGTGTTGATTTTGTAGCCACCCTATTTCCAAACATCCCAAGTGGCTTCCAAGTCGACCTCTAAAAACTAAATTCTCCACTAGTTGATGAACCCTTCTGCCATTGGGTTGATGTAATCCTCTATTCTTCCTATTGTTAGTCTATATAGTTGGTCCAACAATTATGTTTCTTCCTTTTCATCTATTATTTTTACGATCTTGGTCATTGATAAGGGTCTAGGGGTTGGATCACTCTAACCCCTTCTACTTGAAAAGTCATCAGTACCTTCTTTAAATCAATTATTGTGTAGTTCTCAAAAGCCCAGTCTAACCCAAGCAATTTTGGTTATGTGTCTTTATCCCCATGATATCTATCACTTCAAAGTCTACATAGGTCTTCACCCCTACCATATCAACTTCCATGTCTTCTAGCCATCCAACCAAGAGGATACAATATTTATTTACCATACACAACTAAATTGGTGAAAACGTTAGCTTAGGGCTTCCTAGGGCTTCCCACATCTTTCATAGAAAAATGTTAACATATGAGCCTAGATCCAACATGGTTTCCTTAATTTGAAAACCCGTAATCTGAGCATCAATCATGAACTCACTCCTTGTTCTCTTCTTGTTCCTTCATACCCTCCTAAAGTGTCTTTTAGGTAGGTTGGTAGATATGACTTCTCCCTCAGCCACCCCGTCTGCGTTAGCAACTTTCAAAATCTTATGCAACTATCCCAACTTCTAATCATCATTCATGATTTATATAAATAATATAAACCATTCTTCTATGGGTTGAGCATTGATTGCGGTGGATTCAGGCTCTTTGCTTTAAGGGACCCTAGTTGCTCGTCCTGCGGCCCTCCACCTAATGTCAATTTCTTAAAAGTCTTTGTGGCTTCTTTTTCATATCACTTCTGCTATTTAGGGTTGTATGATCACTTTGGGGGAGTCAGTCTTATGCCCTTAGGTTGTTTCGTGGCTCCTATTTCAACTCTAGTATTTTTTCCTCCACGTGTGACTATGTTAATATTTGAGAGGGAGGTTGTTTCTATCCTTTGTTGCATGCATGTTGACCTTGCACTGATACAACCATGGTCTTCTTGGTAGTGGGAAATATCATGCAATGTGCCCTTCTTGATCACAGTTGTAACAATGAGTTGGGCCTCTACGGCCTACCTCCCCTTGCTCCTCCTCTTCCTCCTCCTCGAAGAGTCTCGTTGATTTCAAAGGCCAATCAGTCTAACCAGTCAACAAGGGCATCCAATGCCCTACACTAATCAGTATGATGGGTTGTTGAAGCACAGAATTCATAGTAGGTGTTTTTTTCATGTTAGATTCTTTTCACAATATTGAACAAAGACAAGGGGGATGCCCATATCCTCTACATATTTCATAGTACTCTAGTTGTGCTAAACTCTGATGATTTGAGAATGCCTACAATTGGTTGCACCCTGTGTATAATCCTTGCATCCCTATCTGTGCAACTCCTATAGAAGGTGTAGATCAAGGTGGTCCTACTAGATTAGATGTATTATTTAGGCCCCGCAACCTTGGGTATTCCTTAGAAACATGACCTTCCACTAAACTGTTTTTACACCATACAATTAGTCATACCAGCAGATCCAGTTACAAATCATTTAACTTCTTTATCAGGTTTGTAATTTGATATTGTAGACATAAAATGGACGGATCATGAGGTGTTTCTCCCCCCCCCTGATACTCATGTGGTTACCCCAACATAGCTTCAATCCAAGTTGTTTGCTCCAGAGCATCTTGCAATGTATCAATGTTGTTGCGTCAATGGCATACGGGTGAGAGGAAATAATGCTTTGATAAACCAGCCTCATTGATTATTTGGATCTATTGGTTAGTTTAGTTTACCAATTTTATCCTTGAATCTCTGCATCAACTCCCATGTGGTATCTCCTTTCCATTGTTTTATCTCCCATGGTTCTGATAATCCCTACTGATTGGTTTGAGGAAGCTTAAATTCTTGCACAAATTCTCTCTTAACATCATCTACAATTGGATTTTGGTGAATCTCTGACCATTTTATGAACCATATCAATTCTCTTTTTCTAAGAGTGGTTTGGAATTCAATTAACTTTACATCATCCGGTGTCTGGCAAGCCCTCCAGATGGCTAGTCACATATACCAATGTTTCTCTGCGTGGTCATTCCCTTTAGCAAAGAACTTGGGACACCTAGTGAATGATCCCACCATATTTGAATGAACTTGTAAGAGGAGTACAAATCCTTACAACCCAGGCTGTAATGATCCTTGCATATTCGTACCACTATTACTAGTTCCACTTCTACTAGAACTAGCTTTGTAATTAGCATACACACTATGAACTCTTATAGTTTTGATTAACTTAGATATAAATTTATGAGGATTATGATAGAGTACCCAGGGAAGGTTGGGGAAGATACTACCTGAGATTCGGGGATGAAAAGAATTAATTCCTTTAAATGCATCATCTTAAGCAAATAGTCTCCTGATAGAAAATTGCATGTCATCATTCAAGCCTTCCTTCAATCCTAGGTGGCACATTACATCCAACGTTTCCATTTCTACTGGTGGGGGTGGGTCCCTATCACCTTCCAGACCCATAATTTTTGCAATCATCTCTGCTCTTCCCACTGGAACTTCTTCAACACTTTCTTCCTCTTTCAGATTTCTTCACACCTCTCCTGCTTGGTGTAAACTTTTATGTCGCCTCTTAATTTTTTGTAGAACCCTCTTCTGCCATTTCTCATCTATCCATGCTCTCCTTTGTTCTCTCTGATCCATATCATTTAGAAAGTCATTGGTTTCCATTCTTGTGACATTCTCATAGTTCCCCACTCAGTAGCATCCCTCCATTTATTTCCTTCCCTCAGTACTAGGCATTTAAGCTGCCATGTTTGCATTCTGGAACACCAACAAGCCTTCTTCCACCATTAGAACCTTAATCCACAGAGGAATCTTCTTGAGTAGCTTCCCTCACAATCTTGATCTAAACACATCTTCATCTTTAGAAAAATATTGATGACTCTCTGTTTCAAACTCAATAATTTATCCCTCTAGCATGGTTTTCACCGAGAAATCCACAACGCACATCAGATTTGTGTCAATGTAGTGTAGCTCCATAAGATCTACTTGAGTCTAGGCATGACACAATTGGTTTTTTCAACTAGATTTTTCTTTTACTTGCAATCTCAACAACCAATTGTAAATTTCTTCTCGAAACTTGCACCAAAAGAACTCCTATTGATCACTAGCCAATTTCAAGTACAAGATCTCTTCCTTCACCTTCCTTATACTTCATCCGTGGAGTTGATCTTGTTGAGAAATGAACTGGTCCACTTGCTCATGCCACCAGTTTTTCAGATCTTTCTTAAAGATCCTTGATACCATATGCCAAACCCCTTTCTAAAATTTCAGGGTCCCAACAATGGAACCATTTGTTGGCACAAAAATAGCAACAACTTTGAGACCCCGCATTTTGGCATAGGGGCCAACAAATCTCTGATGTAATCTAGCACAATGTCGGCATTTTCACCTTACACAAAATGGGAAAGGAGTCTCACCTAAGGCATGTCACGACCTTAGTTAGATGGGGATCGAAATCTAGTATCGGGAGAAATCACTTCAGAGAACCAAGATTCAAAGAACACTGAACCATTCCACACAAAAGCCTGATTGCAACAAGTCATGCATGCTTATAAAGGAAATACTACTTAAATACATGCATATATAAAAAATTTAAAGAATCATATTAACATTCAATTGATACACAACTATTCCAATAAGCATTATTCATCATTAGTCTATGAAAAGACATCATTACATCAGGCTCAAGGGCCTCTTTTCCAAATTACAGACTCTTTAGACAGATCAGTGCCAAAGCATATGAAATAAGTGACACAGAGAAGCTCTCCTAGCTCCCCAACCCCCTTCCAATGTTATCTCTCCTCTGCCTTTTCACTCATCCTTCCTTATCTTTACGTGCCAAACTGGACTGCTAGTTATTTCTTGGGTTGTCCACCTTCTTTCTTGCTTGGTTGTTTCTATTCCTTGGTTATCATTGTTATTTTCCCTCTCAGTTTTTGCTTCTCCTTCCCGTCGTTCCCCTGCAACTACTAGTCTTCAGTGAGTTCCTTCCTCTTTCCCGATTGTCTCTCTCATAGCTTTCCAATGGTTATCTCCGCCACTTGTCATTAGCCTTCTAGATTATTTCCAAAACTTCTTAATTCCTCAAAAACAATGGCCCCAACAGATACTTAACTAGGAATATAGACTATCACGCTCCCTAAGGACATTGAAAAGGCTCAAAATCTCAAAGAAGGCCAACAAGCCCAATATTTAATGGCTTCCTATCTCTTGGACATGGTCTATACAAATATGGTATTCCCAACAATGAACTAGAGGTCTAAAATACATGAGGAGTCAAGGCATATCTATTGCAAAGTCTTCTGGGAGTACCACTACATATAGGCATATGCACAAATTTGGCAAGAGTTTCTAGTGCCATTGTGTGAAAAATTATTCAACAAAACAACTTTATGGATGTTTGAAAGGGTTGAGTAGGTAATGTCATTAATTAATGACTAGTTTGTGGACAAATATGGCACTTAGCTCATAATCTTTAAAGAAACCAAACCTCTCCACATACTACCCAAACTTGTAACTAATCGAGTTATATTTCAAGAAATGTTGGCATTATGATGTATGTGTTGTACTTGATGGAAACCCTCTCATAGAAGAACATCTCGCTTATATTCAACCAAATGAGTCTAGAGAAGAAATATCAGGGTTGCAGGACAGAGGAATTGTGGTGCAGCAGTGTTATTTTCAGGTTTCGTAGGTGCACCGATCAAAAGGTGCAGACATTGGTAGGTTGCGCAGATACGCAATTCTCAGAGTGCGGAGATGTTCACAGGTGTTCCAAACAAAAGGTGCGAACCTAAAATGCATGGACTTTCATGCAGAGAAAAATGTGCATCTTAAGTTTGGTCCATGGTATTTAGCCCGACGTTTTTGATCCTATGGTTTTTGCATCTAAAATATTGAACCCGGGTTTTGGGTCCCTAGTATTGTTTCTCAATGGTTTTGATCCATGGTTTGAGTAAGGCCTTGGCTATAAAAGGGAAAGGAGATCATTTGGTTGGACACAAGTGTGTTGAACATCTTAAGAATAACAAGATCTGAATTTATGTTAATCGGTTGGGGAGTTATAGTTGAACTTGAATCAAGAAGAAACTGGAGCATTATAAGTCAGATCTGCTGATAGGTTGAGATCTCTTTGGCGCATGAATGGAACTGTGAATTTGACAGTCTGGGGTATATTTGAGGACTGATAAACTGTCTATATCCAAAGGTGCACAAGATCAGAGAAGGCGCAGGTGCGGAGGTGCGCAGTACCAGTGAAGGAGTAGGTGCGGAGGTGTGCTGATCAAAAGACGTCGCAGGTGCAGAGGTGTGCAGAGCACAGACAGTGAAGGTGTGAAGCTGCGCAGGTCGCATACAGCGTAGGAGCGAAGCTGTGCAGGCCATAGACAAAGAAAGTGCGGACATCCGCAGGTTACTACTGGTGAAGTTGCGGACTTTTCTTGAAGTATATTTTAGTTGATTTTGTCTATTGCTGCAGTGTTCTGGGTATAGACTTGGTGTCTGGTTACTGGTACTGTTTGTCTGATTACAACATTCTGAGAAGTTATTGGTTGATGCACATATACTTGATGATTACTTGATATTCATGGATCCATTCTGAAAATTGATGAAACGTGGTCCACGAAAGAAAAGAGAAGGTAGTAGCCTTCTGTAGGTTAGCACCTACATACTAGTATCTTAGCTAGCGCAAGAGCTAAGGGGGTTGTAGCTCCCTTCCAGGAGAAGCTGGAAAACAAGAGAGGGTTGTAGCGCTCTGCAGGTTGTAGCCTGCATACTAATTGAAAGAAGATAGAGACATATTGTAGCAGGGGGTTTTCACCCACATTGGGTTTCCACCTTACATCTTGTGTTCCTGCTCATTATTATATGGTTCTCACATACAGATTAATGACAAACATCTGAAGAATAATTTAAATTATAAGTCTGGAAGGTATATGCAAGTTTTAATTGTCAGATCTAAAAATATAGATTGAAAATTATTTGATAATACTGATTCACCCCCCCCCCCTCTCAGTATTATTTCCAACAATTGGTATCAGAGCAGGTCCTTCAATAGAAGCTTGATCGCTTGAAGGAAGATCTATCATCATGAGAAACTACGAAAAGGAATCATCTATCAGGCCACCGATATTTGATGGGACTAACTTCGTCTATTGGAAGGTAAGAATCACTGCCTATCTTCAATCTCTTGGTACAGAAGTTTGGGATATTGTGGAAACAGGATACACATTTCCATCAGCAACTCCTATAGATCCAGCAGAGAAGAAGAAGTATGAAACAAATGCAAAAGCGGTCAATACTCTATTGGGAAGTCTATCTCAATCAGAATTTGTCAAGGTAATGCAGCTCAAAAGCGCAAAAGAAATATGGGACAAGATCATTCTGAGCTATGAAGGAGATGAACAGGTAAAACATGCAAAATTACAAACTCTTAGAATTCAATATGAAAGTCTCAGAGTGCATAATGATGAAAGTGTGGCTAGATATTTCCTACGTATAGATGAGATCGTAAATTGTATAAAAAACTTGGGTGAAGAAATAAAAGAAGTTGTTCTGGTTGAAAAAGTTCTAAGATCTTTGTCTTCTAAGTTTGATTCAAAAGTTTCTGCCATAGAAGAAAAGGAGAATCTACGAAACCTTACCATGTCACAACTTCACATAATTCTAACTGCTTACGAAATGAGAAAAGGAGGACCATCGGACAGAAGAGACGCCGCATTCAAAGCCTCAGGAAAAGGAGATTTCAATGAACCAGGATATATGTCTGAAGAAGAAGAAGAATCAAACTATGTCAAGAACCTTCAATGAGGAACTGGAAGATTCAGAGGTAAGCTGCCTTTCAAATGCTTTGCTTGTGGAAGAGTCAGTCACTATGCTGCAAAATGCCCTCATAAGGATAGACTAGACAAAGGTAAGGAACCTGTCATATGGAACAGAAAACAGAATGCAAGTAAGAAAAGCTATTATATTCATGAAGACAGTGGTGGACTTTCACATAGTGATGAAGATGACCAAGGTAATGATAATAGACTTTTAATGGCTTTTGAAGATGATGATTTATTGGATGCTATAAATGAAGAAGATCTTTATGAAGAAATTTCTAAACTCAAAATTGGTTTATAAGAAGAGCTTCAGCGTAAATCACATGAAAAAGACCTTTGTCGACGCGTTTCGAACCAACCAGTGTGGTTCATCGTCAGGACAAGTTGAAGAAACAGAACCAGCGTAGCATGCTAAATAGTCTGAGCAGAGATTCCAACGGCTAATTTTGCCGAGAAGACCCAAGTCAAAATTAATTTAATATTTTAATATTATTATTGTTATCATTATTATAATTAATATTATTATTATTAATTTAATAATTTATTTATGGAAAGAAGTTAAATAGGTCCAAGTTATATAAATTCATGGATAATTAAAAATTAATATTATTATTTATTTAAAATAATAATGCATATATATAAATTAATTATTAATATATATGTATTAATTTATATTAATTTTATGGAAAAAGCTAAATTAAGGTAAAAATATCAATTCAGGTAGTTTTAAAAATTAATTTATTAATTTATTTAAAATAAGATATTATATATATATATATATATATATATATATATATATATGTCCTAATAAAAATACTAGGATGTGGTTAGAAGAAAAGAACATGATTATAGACACATTGACTTTCCAACTTGCTGAAAGAGATAAACACAGTGAAGAGTTAGAATGTGAAATTGTGGGACTTAGAAAAGAAATTGAGAAAACAAAAGCTCTTAATCTTAGATTTGCTAAAGGATTTGAAACCTTAGATGAGATTATCAAAGTGCAATGTTCTCCTCTAATCAAGACAGGTCTCGGATATTCTGAAGAAAAATCTCAAGCACAGAAGCCATCCACCTCTAAAAGCTATCTTGATGCAGCACAGAGAAGTGAACAGGTTGACAATCGACAACAAAAGCATAATACAGACTACCAGATAAATCAGGGACCATTTGCTCCAAGAATGAACAAAGATTACCAAGTAAGTCAGGGGCAATCTACTTCCAGGATGAACAGAAGCTTCAATCAGGTAAATCATTCTCAATTTGGCTCAAGAATGGAAGTCAATAGAAATTACAATCAATTGGGTAGTAGGTTTGATAATCGCAGGAATTTTTTCAATGGCCAATTTTTCTCTTGTCATAACTTTGGTCATAAAGCTACTCAATGTGTTTCCTACAAGACCATCATGACTAGGGAAGCTCAAAAACAAAGAAGTATGACTGGGATCATGAAAAGGACCTACAATAACTTCTCTACTCTTGAACATGAAATAGAATGTTCTATTTGTAACAATTTCGGGCATGAAGATTCTGAATGCAGGAGCAGGTTTCGGTAAAAGGAGCCAACTTCATTGAATCCAAAAATATGGAAAAAGAAAGAATCGCAATCAGACAGATGTGGGATAGCTTATAAGCTAAAGGATAGGAAAATCAGTGGTACATTGATAGTGGATGCTCAAAACATATGACAGGTGATAAAGAAAAACTTCAGTCATATACTGCCTTAGAAAGGGAAAAGAAGGTATCATTTGGAAATGACACCCCTGCATTCATAAAAGGTAAAGGTTCTGCTTAATTGAAAAAGAAGGTCAAAGCTAGTAATGTTATTTATGTTGATGGCTTAAAACATAATTTACTGAGTGTTAGTCAAATGTGCGATCAAGGAACTGAGGTAATATTTAGATCAAATGGATGTATTATTCGTGAGCTTGACACAAGAAAAACAGTGATCAAAGGAACAAGAACTCTGAATAATCTATATATATTCAAAGAAGGAGAACAACAATGCTATCTGAGGAAGAATGATGAACACTGGCTATGGCATAGAAGATTCGGGCATCTTAGCTTCTCCCAGATAAGGAAATCATGCAAATATTAGGCGGTTCGTGGTCTTCCTGACATCAGAATTCTAGGCAATACAATATGCAAATCTTGTCAATTTGGTAAGCAAACCAGAACTAATTTTCCTGAGAAAGAAGGATCAACTAGCAGGCCTCTTGAACTTGTTTACACCGATATATGTGGTCCAACTAGAAAGAGGTCACCTCGAGGGGAAGAGTACTTCATATTGTTCATTGATGACTTTTCAAGGATGTGTTGGATAGGACTCATGAAGTATAAAGATGAAGACTTCAAAAAGTTCAAGTCATTCAAAGCTTTAGTTGAGAACGAATCAAATCGTAGAATCAAATGTCTCAGATCCGATTGAGGAGGGGAATTTACCTCAGATGAGTTCTTCGATTTTTTTGAAGAACATGGAATAAGAAGGGAATTCTCAGCTGCAAGGACTCCTCAGCAAAATGTAGTGGAAAGGATGAATAGAACAGTTCAACAAATGGCTCGTGCTATGCTTGATGAATCTAGAACTCCTGCAACCTTCTGGGGTGAAGCCACATTTTCCATTGTTACTATTCTTAACAAGACAAACATCTGGGTAAACAACACTCAGACTCATCATGAACTCTGGTATGGTAAGACTCCCATAGTAAAATACTTCAAAATCTTTGGAAGAAAATGCTACATTAAAAGGACAGATGAAAATCTTGGCAAGTTTGAACCTAGAGCAGATGAAGACATTTTACTTGGCTACTCTCCTCACAGCAAAGCTTACAAATGTTACAATAAAATACTTGGCAAAATTGTTGAAAGCATTGATGTGGTGGTTGATGAAGAAGGAAACACTCCTAGACAGATAAAATCTAAAGATCTCGAAGATGGCGAAGATTATCCGTCAACATCAAATCAAATTCATGACAAAGAAGAAACCCATGAGGCACAAGAAGAACAAATAAGGATAGAAGAAAAGACTCCATCTAAATATGTTCAGAAGAATCACCCAAAATCTCAAATTTTGGGGCAGAAGGAGGCAGGTGTACAAACAAGAAGAACTGTTGCAGAAGCTTCAAGCTATCTAGCATTGCTCTCCTCCACTGAACTGAAAAATGTAAGAGAGGTTTGCAAAGAGGAAAGATGGGTCAAGGCCATGGACGAAAAACTCGAGAAGATTGAAAAGAATAACACTTGGTAGTTGGTTCCTAGACCAACAGATAAAAATGTCATAGGGACAAAATGGATTTTCAAAAATAAACTAAATGAAAATGGAGAAGTGGTTAGAAACAAGGCAAGACTTGTTTGTAAAGGGTATGCGCAACAAGAAGGCATAGACTTTGAAGAAAATTTTGCACGAGTTGCCAAACTTGAGGCTATAAGGATGTTCCTTGCTCTCTCTAGCTTTCAGAATTTCAAAGTATTTCAAATGGACGTAAAATCTACCTTTCTGAATGGGGACCTAGAAGAAGAAGTATATATTGAGAAACCAGATGGATTCATTCTTGGAAATGATCCAAATCTTGTATGTAGACTTAAGAAGGCACTCTACGGTCTTAAACAGGCTCCAAGGGCTTGGTACTATCATCTGGACAAATACCTTCATCAACAAGGTTTCTCAAAAGGCTCAGCAGATAGCAATCTATATATAAAAATTGATAATACTTGTTGTATACATTGATGATATCATTTTTGGCAGCAATGAAGAAGCCATGAGCCAAAATTTTGCTTTGGTGATGCAAAAATAATTTGAAATGTCTTTGTTGGGTGAGCTGACATACTTCCTTAGTTTACAAATCCAACAAAACAAAGATGGTATCTTTTTATCACAAACCAAGTACCTAAAGCAGATCTTGAAGAAATATGGCATGGAAGACTCAAAACTGGTATGTACTCCTATGGTAACAGGATGCAGCCTCAGTGCTAATGATTAATTAGCAGCACTCCATCAACCAACATATAGATCCATGGTTGGCAGTCTACTCTATCTAACAGGAACTTGGCCTGACATCATGCATGCAGTGGGAATAGTTGGGAGATTTTAGGCTAATCCAAAGGAAGCACACCTTCAAGTAGTTAAGAGGATCTTTAAATATCTTCAAGGAAGACAAAACTATGGCTTATGGTATCCTAGAAATGCAGATCTCACACTTCATACATATACAGATGCAGATTGGGCAGGAAGCGTGGGTGACAGAAAAAGCACTAGTGGTGGAGCATTCTTTATGGGGTCCAGATTAGTATCTTGGTTCAGCAAGAAACAAAGTTCCATTGCTCTATCTACAGCTGAAGCAGAATATGTGGCTACTACATCTTGTTGCACACAACTTCTTTGGATGATACAAACTTTGCAAGATTTTCAAATCACCTGTACTCCACCTATCTCCATCTTCTGTGATAATACAAGTGCAATCAGTATGTCAAAAAATCCTGTCATGCATTCAAAGACTAAGCACATGCCTATCAAGTATTATTTTCTAAGGGAACAAGTGCTTGAGCAAAAGGTCAAGTTGGAGTATGTTCCTTCCAAGGAACAAGTTGCTGATATTCTCACCAAACCATTGCCCAGGGAAACATTTGAATACCTCATATAGAAGCTGGGGGTTGTTGATGCATCATCATGCTGTTAAAACTTGTTTTTTGTACGCAGGTGGATACGCGCACATATGCCAGTTTATGTGGGTCGAGTTCTGGGTGAAGAGAATTCGATATGGGTCTATCAGAGACCATCTGGCATAGGTTCAGGGGGAGCATATATTCTTCTAATAATGCATTGTTGGAATTATCTTAGAAGTCCTTGGTTTGATTTTGTAGGTGTTTTTGGTGGATTGTGTGCTGGTATGAAAGTTGATTCTACTGTTGATAGTTGTTCTTGTCTCTATGTCATGTATTTCTTTCATATCAAGGTCATGTAACGGCCTATTTTGGTTTCTCCACTATGTCTGGGATGAATAATGTATGTTCTGGTTTGGTATATCCCCATTTAATTGGGAGGATGAGTCATTATTGGTATCTACCCACTTGATTGGGAGATGGATGCATGTATGAGTCCTTGATGATAGGAGAGTCAATTATGATGTATGGAGTCATGTTTCTTCTTGTAGAAAATATTTTTGCAGACCTTGCTTACAGTCAGGGGGAGCATGAATAATACACTTCAGCAGAGCAGAGACTTCAGCATGTACTCAGAGGGGGCATGGACAGATTGGTACGCCTTGGCATATCCAAATGGGGAGCTCTTTCAGAGATTTCAGCAGGTACTCAGGGGGAGTATGGTTAGCGGAATGGTCATCAAAGAAAGAGAATATATGGGTCCGCCCTTTTCCCTTGATGTCAAAGGGGGAGAGTGATTGGGTATTGTTGCCATCAAGTACAAAGGGGGAGATTGTTGGCATTATGATGTATGTGTTGTACTTGATGGCAACCCTCTCATAGAATAACATCTCGCTTATACTCAACCAAATGAGTCTATAGAAGAAATATCAGGGTTGCAGGATAGAGGAATTGTGGTGCAGCAGTTTTATTTTCAGGTTCCGCAGGTGCACTGATCAAAAGGTGCGGACATTGGCAGGTTGCACAGATGCGCAATTCTCAGAGTGCGGACATGTTCACAGACGTTCCAAACAAATGGTGCGAACCTAGAATGCATGGACTTTCATGCAAAGAAAAATGTGCATCTTAAGTTTGGTCCATGGTATTTAGCCTGACATTTTTGATCCTATGGTTTTGGTCTGTGGTTTTTTCATCTAAAATATTGAACGCAGGTTTTGGGTCCCTAGTATTGTTTCTCAATGGTTTTGATCCATGGTTTGAGTAAGGCCTTGGCTATAAAAGGGAAAGGAGATCATTTGGCTGGACACAAGTGTGTTGAATATCTTAAGAATAACAAGATCTAAATTTCTTATAATCGGTTGGGGAGTTATAGTTGAACCTGAATCAAGAAGAAACCGGAGCATTATAAGTCAGATATGTTGATAGGTTGAGATCTCTTTGGCGCATGAACGGATCTGTGAATTTGACAGTCTGGGGTATATTTGAGGACTGATAAACTGTCTATATCCGGAGGTGCGCAGGATCAGAGAAGGCATAGGTGCGGAGGTGCACAGTACTAGTGAAGGAGCAGGTCTGGAGGTGCGCTAATCAAAAGACGTCGCAGGTGCTGAGGTGCGCAGAGCACAGACAGTGCGGGTGCGAAGCTGCGTAGGGCGCAGACAGCGCAGGAGCAAAGCTGCACAGGCCACAGACAGAGAAAGTGCAGACATCTGCAGGTTACTATTGGTGAAGTTGCAGACTTTTCTTGAAGTATATTTTAGTTGATTTTGTCTATTGCTGCAGTGTTCTGGGTATAGACTTAGTGTCTGGTTATTGGTATTGTTTGTCTGATTACAACATTCTAAGTTATTGGTTAATTGGTTGATGCACATATACTTGATGATTACTTGAAATTCATGGATCCAGTTTGAAAATTGATGAAATGTGGTCCACGAAAGAAAAGAGAAGGTAGTAGCCTTCTATAAGTCAGCACCTATGTACTAGTATCTTAGCTAGCGCAAGAGATAAGGGGGTTGTAGCTCCCTTCCAAGAGAAGCTGGAAAATGAGAGAGGGTTGTAGCGCTCTTTAGGTTGCAGCCTGCGTACTGGTAAAGGACTGCACCAATACAAAATCATTGTAAAAAGAAGTTTCTAACTGAAAGAAGATAGAGACATATTGCAGCAGGTGGTTTTCACCCACATTGGGTTTCCACCTTACATCTTGTGTTCCTTGGTGTGACTGTCTATTTGTGTTCCTACTCATTATTATATGGTTCTCACATACAGATTATTGGCAAACATCTGAAGAATAATTTAAATTATAAGTTGAAGGTATATGCAAGTTTCAATTGTCAGATCTGCAAATATAGATTGAAAAGTATTTGATAATACTGATTCCCCCCCCCCCCCCTTCTCAGTATTATTTCCAACAAGAAATAGCATATCAGTTTTAGACATGTGTAGGTGGAGCACTCTCGTGTATCAAGAAGCATTCCTGGCCACACATTCCCTTACACCTAGGGGAATACAAGTTAAATGATATCAAGAAAGTGAAAGAATATTTTTAGGAACTAATGTTTTTAATTTTAGGGACCTGAAGTTCCAAAGTTAAAACCCAACTTCTGTAGTGAAAGATCATTACAATTTGTGTGAGTATAATTGGGATTATCAGTCAGATACTTAGACTAAAGAGAAGAAACAGAAGAATTCCTTAATTTTATTAGTTTATTTCAAGAATAAATTCTAATACTATCCAGATAAAAAATTAAGACGCTTAAGAAAGAATATAAGTATTGTCTCAAGAGAAAACATCCCAGAAAGAAGCATCTCGAATAAGACAAACAGGAAATTTGAAGCAAGACCAAAAATCTACCCAGATAGCCAACGAGGCTACCAAGATAACTCGACATATTAAGATCATAGAAAAAGAGGAGGGAAATACGAGGAAAGAGAGGAAATAGAAGAAAAGAGTCGAAGAAGAAAGGAGAATATGAGAAGAAGAAGAGAAAATAATGCGGGATGAAGCAAAGGCTAAATCTTGGGAAGAGGCTCTCCATGTTCAGTAAGAGGAACCAAAACTAGAACCTTGGAAAGATTCAAATGTTATGTAAATTTACTCAATGTTGTCCATAATTCCAAAGTTCATAGGAGGCCACCTATCGATAGCAAATATGGACACCATATCAACCAAAAGCAAGAAGATGGTTAATTTGAACAATTTTAGGTTTGATCATAGTTTGAATAAGATCATGGAGCATGAAAAGAAGATGTATGGTATTCCACATCTGTTGCTAGTATATATTACTACTAAGAGGCCCATAGTGCCTAACACTATAAAGGATGTACTTACTAGGGCATCAATAGGCACAACATACTCTCAACCCAATAAGAGAAATGTATAGGATGTGCTGGAGTAGATAAAGAGGAAAGATGCACATACATTTGAACTAGAGTATAAAATTAAATCATTGAAGGCATAGATCTATACTGTGAAATAGATAAGCATCAAGGTGGAAGACTACAAGGTGTTGGAAATAATACTGAGGGGGGGGGGTGAATCCAATATTATCTAGTCAATTATTTTCTTTTTCAACCCAGAACATATAACGCTACTTAATTAGAGAAAACCGCTATATATGCAACTACAAATAAGGAAAACCGCGTATATACCATACCAAACTTATAATTTAAAATATTCTACAGATGTTGAACATTAATCTGTGCATCAGGATCATATAAACAATAACCAGGAACAGAAAAATAGAGCAGAAGACAATCACACACAAGAACACAAGATATAAGGTGGAAACCCGATGGGGGTGAAAACCTTATTTCACTTGTATTATAACTCCTTTGGATGATGAAAATTTTACAGGATTGCACTTGTATTATCACATAAGACGTTCACCCGGACGTTTTTTTGTTGAGAATAACAATTGTAGCAAATGCGGCTTCACCCCAGAAAGTTGCGGGAGTTCCAGACTCATCAAGCATAGCACGAGCCATTTGTTGAGCCATTTTGTTCATCCTTTCCACTACTCCATTTTGCTGAGGATTCCTCGCTGTAGAGAATTCTCTTCTTATTCCATGTTCTTCACAAAAATCGAAAAATTATTTTGAGGTAAACTCCCCACCTCTATCAGACCTGAGGCATTTAATTTTGTGATCTGATTCGTTTTCAACCAAAGCTTTGAAGGATTTGAATTTTTTTAAGGCTTCATATTTGTGCTTCATCAGTCCTATCCAAACCATCCTTGAATAGTCATCAATGAATAATATAAAGTATTCTTCTCCCCGAGGCGACCTTTTCCTAGATGGACCACATACATCAGTATGGACAAGCTTAAGTGGCCTACTAGTTGATCCTTCCTTCTCAGGGAAGTTAGTTCTGGTTTGCTTACCAAACTGACATGATTTGCATATTGTATTATCTGGAATTATAATGTCTGGAAGACCATGAACTACCTGGTATTTGCATGCTTTCCTTATCTGCGAGAAGCTTAGATGCCCCAACCTCCGATGCCATAGCTAGTGTTCATTATTCTTGCTCAGATAGCATTGTTGTTGTCCTTCTTTGAATATGTATAAATTATTTGGAGTTCTTATGCCTTTGATCATTGTTTCTCCTGTATCAAGATCATGAACACTACA
>APFE030630027.1:0-51773 GCA_000404065.3 Pinus taeda | reverse complement strand
TTATAAATTTAGGGGGGGTTCTTAAAATTTTCCCTGGTTCATAGGTTTCATTTTAAAATGTATAGGATCCGGATTTGAGTGAATTCAAAGGAATATGTCAAATTTCCTTTGAGATATGGTTCCACACCATTGCAAGTTATTCATCTTATCCAAAATATGGAGTGTACACCACATTGACACCATTAAAAGGACCAAATCCAGATATAATTACAAAAGTAATATGGTTAATGTTTTGAGGTTGTGGTTCAATATAGAAAGGAGAATTTATTAAGGAACATAGTATTACGAGGGTGTAGGCAACGTGCGCATATGATTGAAACCTGAATTCAAATATAATTGCAAAAGGAATAAAATTCAATTTTCCATGAGGACATGGTTTTGAACTAGGGGGAGTTACCCAACTTATCCATAATTTGGGGATGTGTGTACATTGACACCAACGAATGGATTGGATCTAGATAGAATTTTAAAAAAGGAAGCTTGGTCAAAGTTCTAAAGTAAAGGGTTCATGTAAAAAAAAAAATGAACATCCAAGGGGTCAGCCCATACAACAGCATCGACTAGCACTAAAGAGATGGATTTATGAATATAATTGAAAGCATTGTTATAAGGTCATGGTCCTACTAGTTGGTCATATAGGTAAATAATTGAAGCCCCCGAGGAGCCAAGGATCCATTGAACTGATTCATATGCAAGTCATCTGAGCTAGATTTTCAACATCGAGCATTAAATATTATTCCAAGATTTTTGGATCATCCTCTGTGGAATGTTAGGCCTACCACATTTTGTCAATTTTCCTTAGTGTAAATGAGCCAAAGAAGTTGGGTATTATGTCAGAATTTAGCTAACTGAGTTAGAAGTGGTATTTGATGTGTGTGGTTCTACTGCATGTAAGGTGAAAAATAAGTATGTGGAATTAAGTCTATAGATGACATATGAATGAAGAAGAGGTTAGAGGATAAGTTCATAAGATGCTTGTGAAGTTGATATGAGGATTCAGAACAAGAAGTAAAGTGTTGAAAGGAGGAGTAGTACAAAACAAAGCTAAAGAAACAAATAAAGGATTCAATTAAGCATTTTTTAGTTTGGTTCCTATATTTATTTAGGGGTTGGTTGATTTAAATTAGATCATTATATCATTTTTCATCCATCTTGATATATTTTGGGTGGGAAAAGTGGAGGAATCAGCTCATGGGACATTTTTTACCAATGGGACCTAGTTTGGAAAAACAGGGTCTGAAAACTTTCAGGAGCATTTTGAGGCATCAAATGGAATTTTTTAGGGTTAAAACTTTTCCACTTCAGCAATACGCTTTTTCATGTTATTATACACACATATATATATCAAACAACACAAGAAGTGGTCAATCAAATTCTGTATGCAAAATTTATGCCACTCAGAAGTTGACCTTCCTATTTTCACCATCGTGGTTTGAGAGGACTCCATGTCAGCCCCCATTGTTCACGGAAGATGTGCTAGCCAACGTTTTTTATGTAAAAGACTCTAGAAGAGTATATATTGTAACTATAGTTAATATTTGATGTAGACAAACTTAACCACTACTAGGTAATCGAGTTATGTTATAACTGGGCCACTAGGAGGAAGAGGCATTCCATTATTTCGAGAGAATTTTGTTCCATAGCTAAGCAAAGATAGCCAGGAGAGATAGGAGTTAGAGAATGCAGAGAGGATTTTTGCACTGTAGCATCCCACAGGCCACAAGCATTACTTTTTTGTATCTGCAATCTTATTTTCCAGACAGAGAAAGAGAGCGAAGTGGCCTCACCTTCCAACTAGGTTTTCTCCCGAAAGGGTTTCCTAGTGCATATCTTGTGTCTTACATGTGTATGTGAGCTTATTTTTCCATTCTCTAATTTTCTGCATAATTTCCATTAGCATGCATGTACTAATTATAGTAAAATTTACAGATCTAGAGGTTTAATAAAATTGTAAAAGTGTAAAAATTCAAAATTGTTAATATAATATTATCGAATATGTTGTCACAACTTGTCCAATGGAATATCCACGAAAATTTACGGATCATTGGTGCTTCCTTCTGGTTGGTGAACATAAAACATATTAGGGGTTTTGTGCCTCTTTTTGGTTGGTGTTAATAAACCATTCTAGGGGGTTGGTGCTTCCTTCTAGTTGGTGCCAATAAAACATTTTAGGTGGTTGGTGCCAGAAAATCATTGTAATAGTAGGTTTGTGCCTACAATATCATTTATTAATCAATTAAGTTTCTTACATACATTTGTTGCATCTATTGTAGTTGATGTGATTAACTTTATATGTGCATTAAAAGTGTTTGATTGGTTAATATTGGCCATTATACTAACTCACTGCCCCCTCCTCAATATAATTATATTTCCAACATTATTCACCGAAGATATACTTTTCCTCTACATTCAAATTTTTCCCCTCCCAAATGCATCATAATTTATTGGTTCTCCCCTTGATTTAGCTCTAGCATCTTTTATTAATAAAAATAATCATTTCATCATGTAATAGAGTTTGTCATCATAGCATTAATGTTGGCACCCCAACATCATATGTCATTAATTATATTACAAATTTTTGGTTAATGAAAGGAGTGTCACAAACTTGAGAAGTGCATGAGTCCTATAACTCTTTAGTATTACAAGTGTATGCATGCCTACAACTTATGTAGGATATTTCAACCCGGACACTACTACTTTGGGAGATGGAAAGGAGAAAGGCACTCAACTTCAAGGTGTATTGATTTCCATGAACCAGCAGGAAGCCTTGTCAAGTGGCCCCAAAATTAATGCATAAGAAATGACATATGATTATATCATTTCTAACCAATATTTGAAGATAAAAGGGAAACTTGAGAAAGACACAACCTGGTCAGTGGCATAGTACCTAGTAGCATTACTCGTTAACTAAGAGAATCACCAAAATGAACAATATCCCTTCAATTGAGACCCAATGAGGGGCCAAGATGAGTGAAGACATAAGGAGATAATTGGATGATCTTATGAATGTGAGAGATTTTTCATTTAGTGTCTTCACTATTAAACTCTCTCAAGACAAACTTAATAAACATATTTTGGATCCCACTAAGTAATAAACAGTTTTGAACTCATTTTTGGTCTCATTAAATAAGGATGTACCAATCCTCTCCAAGAGCACCTCAAAGTACCATGTCATCATAGATAATGTACTACCAAGTAGAATTAACTATAATATTACATCATACTGTGAAATTTGGCTTTCTTACATTTAGGAATTTCTTAGGATCTTAGTTGGGGATCCAATCCCATTGTAACAATTTTTAGTATCATCTTTGATCTTTTCAAAGTATTTTCCTTTATTGTATTAGAAACTTCTGATAATTTGAAGATTTGTAATTGAACCCAAATAGTTCTACATTCACAATGGGAAGTTACTAACTTAGTCTATAAATGTTGTAAAACTCTAATATTAAGGACTTTTGAATTTTTGGAAATCCTTGCTTATCAAATCTAAGAAGTTGGCATATCTTGTATTAAATGATATATAATACTGAGAAGCCTGAAAGGCCACTACAAAAATGATAACTTGGCGTTCACTTTGTTTTCTTTTAGACTATTCTTTTAGATTATTTCCTTGACTTGAAATTTTTGGTGTTTCTTTGCTCATTTCTTCCTATTCTCATCTATCATTTAGATTTTAGTTATTTTAGCACAATTTCATTTCCTCAATCAGATAGTTTTAGTTTATTTTGCATACCCCCTTTTTTATGGCATCACTCAATGTCTCACATAATTCAAAAAAAAACAAGCATTGTTACCAGGTCAAAACTTGGATGGGGATTTTACCCTAAACGGTGTGAGGTCTAATTGGGAGCTCATACCAAAGAGAATTCTTGTGATTGTTGTTGGGCCATTTATCCTTGTAAATAGGGCCATAATAGTTCGATTCTAATTTGTTTTCCTCCCTTTGTTGCTTGGTTATATGGTTGTAGTTTCACAAATACCCAATCTCCCATTTCAAAATCCATTTCATTATGATATTGATATTCTTGTTATTTCATCCTATTTTACAGTATAATAAAGTTTTCATTCAATAGTTTAAGAATATTTTCTTTATTCTCTATGGTATCCTTGACTACTTGAGCAGTTATAGTCCCTCTCAAGGGTTATGTGATGGATGGAGGATGATATCCATAAACTTCCATAAATGGGGACATATTTTATGAAGTATGGAAGGATGTGTTGTACCACCAGTATTCAAAGGGAAATCACTTGACCCATAATGTGTCTTCTTATCACATGAAATGCAACACAAATATAATTCTAAACATTTATTCAGAATCTTAACTTTCCCATAAGATTGAGCCTTGGTAATTTGAATTGTGAGTTAATTAACTACCCGAACAATAACAAAATTTAATCCAAAATTTGCTAGTAAAAAATGGATATCTATCACTTACTATAATATATGGGATCCCATGTAGCTTCTACCTTATTTCCATGAATTATTTTCCTATCATAATTTCTTTGAACGAATGAGAAAGAGAGAAAAATGGCCATACTTTGTTAATTGATCTACCACTACCATAATGGCATTACTTCATTTAGATTTGGATAAAGTTGTAATAAAATCCAATGAAACTTTTCACCTTTACATTCTATTATACACATGGATAGATACTTCCAATGACATAAGAAGCACATCAATTGGAGTCTGTATGCAACAATTATGCCACTCAGAAGTTGGCCTTCCTATTTTCACCACCATGGTTCGAGAGGATGCCGTAGCAACCCCCATTATTCCTAGAAAGGGATCTATCCATGTGTTTGTGATGTAAAATAATCTAAAAGAGTACATATTTTAACTATAGTTGAGAATTGATTTAGTCAAACTTAACCTCTAGTAGGCTATTGGGTTGTGCTATAACTGGGCCACTAAGAGGAAGATGAGTTCCATTTGCTCGAGATCATTTTGTTCCATAGTTTAGCAAAGATAACCAAGAGAGATAGGAGGTAGAGCACACAAAGAGGCATTACTTCTTTGTACATGTAGACTTATTTTCCATACGGGAAAAGAGAGTGAAGCACCCTCACCTTTTAGTTTGGTTTTCTCTCGAAAGGGTTTCCCAGAGCATATATTGTGTCCTATGTGTGTGTGTATGACCTTATTTTTTCTTTCTCTACTTTTATGCATAATTTCCAGTCACATGTATACACTAATTAGATTTAAATTTATAGATCTAGAGGTTTAATAAAACTATAATAGCGTAGAAATTCGGAAATGTTAATATAATATTATCGAATCTGTTGTGACAAATTTTTTATTGGAATATCCACAGCAATTTACGGATCATTGGTGCCTCCTTCTACTTGGTGCCAATAAAACATCTTAGGGGTTGATGCTTCCTTTTGGTTGGTGTTAGTAAGACATATTAGGAGGTTGGTGCTTCCTTCTAGTTGGTTCCAAAAAAACATTTTATGTGGTTGGTGCCAAAAAATCATTGTAATAGTAGGTTGGTGCCTACAATATCATTGATTAATAAAATACGTTTCTGACATATATTTGTTGCATCTCTTGTAGTTGATGTGGTTAATTTATATTTCTATTAAATTTGTTTAATTGGTTAATATTGGCCATGATACTAATTCAATGCGCGCCACCCCTTCCCCCCCCCCCCCCCCCCCTATCGTAGTATATTTCTGACAATACTCACCCAAGATATACTTTCCCTCTTAATTCAATTTTTCCCCCTCCCCAAGTCATCATAATCTATTGGTTGTCCCCTTTCTTCAGCTCTAACATTTTTTATTAATCAAAAAAAATATTACATCATGTAAAAGACTTTGTCATCATAGAATCAATGTTGGCACCCCAACATTATATGTTATTAATTACATTACAAAATTTGGGTTAATGAAAGGGGTGTCACACACTTGAGAAGTACATGGGTCCTATAATTCTATAGTCTTACAAGTGTATGCATGCCTACAAATTATGCAGGATATTTCAACTTGGGTTCTACTACTTTTGGAGATGGAAAAGGAGTAAGGCACTCGACTTCAAGGAGTATTGAATTCCATAAACCAACTGGAATGGTGACCTAAAGAATACTTGCAGGCCAGATCAAGTGGCCCCATAATCAATACAAAAGAAATGATATATGATTATATCGTTGCTAACCAAGCTTGAAAGAGACAAGAGAAACTTTAGAAAGTCGTAACCTGTTTGGTGGCATAGTACTTAGTAGCATTACTCGTTAACTAGTGAAATCATCAAAATGAACAAGGTCCCTTTAAGTGTGACCCAATGAGAGGCCAAGATGATTGAAGAAATAAGGAGATAATTGGATGAGCTTATGAATGTGTGGAATTTTTCATTTAGTGTCTTCACTAGTAAACACTCTAAAGGCAACCTTAACAAACATCTTTTGGATCCCACTAAGCAAAAAACTATTTTGAACTCATTCTTGGTCTTACTAAAGAAGGATGTACCAATCCTTTCCTAGAGCACCTTAGAGTACCATGTCATCATGGAGAATGTACAACCTAATAGAATTAACTAGAATATTGTGTCATACTTTAAAATTTTACTATCCTGCCTACAAGAATTTCTTAGGATCTTAGTTGGGTTGTAACAACCCTGGTGAAAATTCCATGTAATAAAAGTAAATAAAGGAAAAAATAATAACCATGGTTTATGGGAAAATAATTTCAAGTTGAATGTTGGGCAAGACATCCTACAGGGTGTTTATTTGGTTGTTTATGGCTAAGGAAATTGGCAACGACAATGGCTAAGACTTTGGAAAGGCAGAATGGAATTTTTGGCACATTTATTTATGAAAATAATGGAAATTAGGAGAAAAGGGAGGTGAAAGGTCACAGGTTGCATGTGAGGAGGAAATTGAAGGAAAATAATGGAAAATGAAGAAAATAGAGGCCTCATTCATAAAAAGGCTTCTGATGATCAGTTGGTAACCTTTTGTCAGTGGATTTATGGAGCTCGCTCATTATTCTCTCTCTCTCTCTCACTCTTGGATGCAGAGTTTTCTTGGAGCACTTTTGCATTGGATCAAGAAAGGAAAAGCAGGTAAGAAGAAGAAAAAGTCAAGCAATGAAAGGAAATATCAATTAGCTACAGCAGGATTCATTGCAGGTATCAATTTACATGTGTGTTTTCCTTGCTAGATTTGTCATGCATGGTATTGCATGTGGTTCTTTTTTATCATGGCATGGGCTTTTCCAATTGTAACAATGTTTTCATCCCAACCTTGCTATTTTTGGATATCCATGGTGTGATGAGGTTATCATGTTTTAGTTGAGCTAGATTACCAAATGGATTCAAGGCTGAGTGGGGTGGATCTCTTAATAATAGAGTGTATGGCCTAGTGGTCCCTGAACTAGACTGTGGATCACGGTAAAACCACTGGCCTAGTGACCCCTAAGCCAGACTGTGGGTTGTGGTAAAGCCAGGATTTTGTTGCCTCAGTTGGCCTAGGAATCCTTGCCGATGGAAGGATATACAATAAAGCCAAGAGGTGTATTTCTCTCTGTTAGGCCTAATAGTCCCGGGTTTCGGATATGAAGTGAATCTTAGAGAGTGGTTCTCAGTTTAGGGCATAGAGATCTAGGTTTAGATTGTGGTAAAGACTGAGAGACTAGGAGATATGAAATTCCTCACGGTGTAGTGGAGAAATCTAGTGGAATCCATGCTTGTTTGGCCTAGTGATCGGGTGGAGATCACGGTAAATCCTATTATGATGTGTTCATTGTGTTGGCCTAATGATCTAGGGTGGATTATGATAAAGCCAGGTTTATATTGATGAGGGTAAGGTAGTTGAGCCTAGGTATGCCCTAGTTGGTTATTTTGGTTTAAGTCCCACATTCATGCTTGGAATATGGCATGGGGGTGAATGGATGAAGAGAGATTTGGCTCAACCATTCTATGGTCGAGTGGAACGTTGAAGTCCCATCACAAGTTTGGTTTTTACATCATTAATGAAAGGTTCTTTATCCTTGTATTTATATGATCATTTTTATGGATATTATGTGGTTTATATGGTTGTACTTTCATTAGTATTTTTGTGGTTATTACCCTGGTTATATTTATGTTTTATAACAACAACTATGTATGCCTATCAACATGTTTTTACTTGTAAATGAATGGATAATGTATCTATGGCCTAATAGATGATAATGCATCAAATGACTTGAGGAAACAATGGTTCTTAGCGATTCTTAGATAAGTACAAGATCCCTATGTTTAATTATGTTGGTTACACCTATAGATTACATGCTTGCAACATGTTTGATGAAATGTTTGTCATGGCTAGTAGGGATCTAATTAAGGTATTGTTTAGCTTATTTATTTTGCATCATTGTTTCCCTATTCTTTGACTAATATTATCTATCATTCCATTCTAGATAGTGACCTGGGCTCTAAGCCTAAAACAGTGGCTCAAATCTTGGGGCGATAGCACAAAACTAGAAAATTAGGTCTCTTGATGCTGGCAGGAAAGCCTGTGAGAGTGAATTTGGGATTCTAGATGCTCTCTTTCCTATAGCATGAGAGCGATTGAGGTTTAATATGTCTAGAACATCAGTGGGACCCAAGGATAGGATGTATGAGTGGTTGATATGTCTCCTGAGGGTTCTGTTGCTGATGTGGATAGGTTGGTTGAAGTGTCCCATCGATTCCACTTCCTTAGGGTCACATAGGAGGTTGAATCCAATCATAGTAGCCTACCTTCGCATGTTTACCCCAATTGGCTGGCTACTTGGGTATATGTGTGAGGAGGGTGTTACAGAGTGGTATCAAAGCATGGTTCACCCCTTGGACTGGATGGGTGGTGTGCGTTGTTCATGCATGCATGTCAGTTGCATGTGTGTCTCTTACTCTTGCATTCCATGTGCTTGGTACATTTGCTTGATGTTGATCATGATGGTAGTAAGGTTGTCATGAGGAGCTTGATGATTTATTTTGAGGAATGCATCATTATGAGTATATGACTAGTTACATATGGCTATATGTCACTTACTTGTTGATTATATGTCGCTTGACTACATCCTTGTATGCAAGGTGCATTCTTGAATGTTTTGATTACATGTATCAATCTTGTAGAACGGTTACAAGGATTGATCGCTTATGCTTTACTACATGCGTTTATGTGTATGTGTATTTATTTGGCATTTCTTATGCATGTTGATGGTTGTATGTGGCAATGTGTACAATGGAGTAATGATTGTTTCATGCATGAGTTCATAGTATGCATTGTTGATATGACCTTGCATTGATGACTAGACCCTAGCTAGAATGATGTTTATACATTGATGCACATACTTGTTATATGTATATATGTTATTATGTTTATGTTATACATGCATCACGTTAATTTTTGATCTTGCATACAAGGTATCCTCCTTGAGATATGCTAAGGTACATTGATTTATTGTGATTTTCTTTATCTGACATATTTTGCATTGCAGGAAAGAGATCAAATGGCTAGAAAGATGGTAGACTACATAGAATCTCCCTATGAATCATATGAGTAGCATGGTGTGAGGCATTCTTTTGATTTGGCAGACACATTAAGAATCTTGAAGGAAGAAATACAGAGTTATAAGGCAGATAATGACCAAATCGTACAGGCACAAGAGAAACAAGCAGAGGTTAATGTTATATTTATTCAGAGTTTGTGAGACTTGTAGCGACAAGGGCAACTTTGGATTACCCATGGACATGAGGATAGAACTAATGTGGCATATGGAAATAGTTCTCCTGGTAGACATGGATCGAATAGATATGATATGATGAGAGATGGCAGGTTACTAGACACTCTGGATAGAAGGGGTGATGAGCATAAGTACTATTCTAGTACTAGTTCTGATAGACACCATGATCGTCATCATTATCATCCTTACAAGAGGCATGATAGGGTATACTTTCCGGATGAATTCAAGAAAGAAAAACTACCTAATTTTGATGGAGATGTGAATAAGTCAGAAGATGCAGAGGCTAACATGAAGGCCAGAGTGGCGATCTTCAACTTGAAAGGTAAAGTAGACATCTAGTGGGAAGATGTTAAGTGGGTTAGAGAAATTGAGATAGATGATTTGAGTTGGCAAGAGTTCAAGAGGATTTTTAGGAAGAAGTACTTGTAAAAAAGGTACTATGACAGTAAGGCCAAAGAATTCTATGAGCTAAATATGGGATCAATGACAGATGAAGAGTACACAACCTAGTTTCTAAATCTATTCAGGTATGTACCGTATCTTAATGATGATGAGCCAAAAATGGATCCTGGATAAACCTCTAAGTCTAAAAGACTTCATATAAGAGGTAAAATTTCCAAATGGCACAAATCCTTTGTAAATTAGAGGAAAATGAAAGTCACTAGCTATTGTCAGAAATAGTCTCATTGTAGAGATCCCTTCATTCTGAATCCAACGTAACTTGAATGGGCGAAAACAGACTTCAGATGCAAAAGCTATCATAAAATGAAGCTACCCTTTTTCAAAGGAAAAAAAGGCAAAATCCCTTGAATAATGGGTCCAAAAAAACCCTCTAACTCTTTCAAATCTCCCAAAAGGGAAAAACCATCGAAAAAGGAGAAGTCTTGGACTTATCGAATAAAGCTATCAGAGGCTAAAACATGAATAAAACCATGAAAACAAGGCTATCAGAGGCTTGAACAATGGTTGAATAGGGGTCATCGGATCTGGCTAATCAACGGTCCAGATCCGATCGGCAATTGCAATCAACGAAGGTAGTCGGCAGGCAATCGGAAGCATAACATGTCATGGGCCGATGTGATACCGCAATCACCGATATCAGCATATCGCAATCAGTGATACCACAAGGCAAACACGAGACCCAGGCGATGCGATGGTGCAATCACTAAAATCGGTGGATTGCAATCAGAGCTATACAAAGGAGCGAGGTGATAGATATATATGTATATACACGAGTCAATCAGCCAGACCCGATGGAAATATAGGTGTTATCTCATAAGATTTGAGATTCACCAAATTCCATTTTCAATGTATTTTCGCATCTTTCATTAATTAACAAAATACAAAGGAACAAGGGCATTTGCAATATGCGATAGAAAAATCAGGTGGACCTGATAGGGATATAAAGTAGGGTTATGAATGTTTCAAGTCCAGATGAACAATTTTCTACATATTTTTCGATGTTTTGCAGCATTTTCCTGTGTTAACAGTAAATGAATATTTCAAAGGATTGTAAGTGCCGATTTCCCCTTCTGTTACGGTATAGGTGGCATTCATCCCCGAGAGTGTTTAGCAATGATTTCTAAGGCTCAGAGAAGGGATTTGAGTAGACCAAAGTAGGAAGATAGAGAGCTCGAGAGGGAAAATGAATAGGCAACATCGATTTGGCTTAAAAAGCCACAGAACAACAAAACGAGGGGACATTTGGTTGCTACTGGGTTGTTGGTCGTTGTGGGAGTTGTTGCTGAAGCCGATCACAAGCAAGCAGTGCTGAGACAGTAGCACAGAAGCAAAAGAGCAGCCTACGGGGTCACTTGGAAGCCAAGTGAAAAGCCAAGAGGGTTGTGAACTGATAAAGAGCCAAAGAAGCCAGAGCTGAAGAGCCAAGGGCCAAAGAGTCAGAGACAAGGGCCAGAACCAAGAGCCAAAGAGCCAAAGTCAAAGCCAAGAGCCAGAACCAAGAGCCAGAGAGGCAAGAGCCAGAGCTTCAAGAGCTAAGGGATAAAATGGTGTCTGAACCCACTATTTATGTGTGGAACAGCAGGAGTTGAGCCAAAGAGCTTGTGAAAAGACTTATACCATAATCCCAGAGAGCCTAGTTGAATTAACTAGAGCTCATGGAGACGTAATCCAGGAGCTGTGGGTGAACTCCAAATTAATATTTTTGTTCATGTGTCTGTTTACTGCTGCATTGTCTCTGCTACTTTATTTACTGTTATATGCATTTATATATCAGTTTCAACACATCAATTTATAGCACATAATTAGTTTAAAAAAAATACAACCATACACCTATATTTTCCAGCATTTCTTATTTTTGTATTGGTTAATAAATAAGGCTTGGGAAAATTTAAAGCTTTGGAAGTGGGAGAGGTTCTCGTAAGTTAGACAAGAAGCCTAAGAGCCCCATTTTCAGATCAGATGGTATCAAACCCTGAGATTTTATTAACCTCACCTTCAAAGAAGGTTATATCAGAATGCTTGATTGACAAATAAAAGACTACTTGTCTAAAAGGTGTTTGAATAGCAAGAGGCTGATTGTATGCTTGTTTTACAGACTGGCTATTTTCTGAGTTTGCAGAGGTAAAGGGAAAGTTATTGATAGCTTATTCTAGGAGGGACAAATAGGAAGAAGGGTTGAAGGCATTCTTCTATACCAAGGACCTCAAGCCAATCCAAATCACAAGAGGTTTGTTGCAAGAGGATTGCTTAAATAAGCTCTTTATTTATATTTTTGAAGTCTTTTTTGTTCATTGGCATAATGACAACTTCTACAAGTGGGTCCTCAAATTCTGCATTCTTCACAAGATTCCTTGATGAAGACATGAAGCAAGAATTGTCCACCATGATGGATATGGTGAGAGAAATGTATGAGGATGGAAGGAAGAGCATCATGCTTAGAACGCATCTAAATTCCATGAAGGAAGAGAAGCAGTTGCTTGCTGACAAATTGCAGGAAATGGAGAGGCAACTTCATATTGAAAATATGAACCTAAATAGGATGCATGAGTTGGAAACACAACTCTTTGTTTCCCAAGAAGCCTTAGTCAAGTATTAGCTTGAAGAAGAGGTAAACCATTCCAGTTTGTCTTCAAATTCTTCTGAGAATGCTTATATTGGTTATTTTGAAAAACATACTAAAGGCATAGGTTCCAAGCTAATGTCCAAGATGGGCTATGAAGGAAAAGGCTTGGGAAAACATACACAAGGTATTGTTGAACCAATAATGGTTGAGGAAAGGCCTAAGTATTTGGGTCTTGGCTATGGACAGTGTTATGGACAGAGTTCCAAAGCTGCCATCAAGGCCATTGCAATAGTCCCAAGAAGGAGTTTCACTTCATGTCCTCTACCTCAGAAGTGTGAAGGTTGTATTCAAGAGGAATGTAATAGCTTGAAACATAAATTGCAAAACACAGGTGTTCAGGAGAACACACTTGAACAGGAGAGTTGGGGAGACTCTAACAACCTTGAAGAGATTGATGATGTTCCAAAGGAAGCCATTTCTTCATTTGCTTCATGTCCTCATGAAGGCAATAAAGGTGAAAGAGGCCGGTATAAATCTAGTTCTAAACATATTCATTTTGATTTTGCAAAGCATGATGAATTTCCACATATGTATGGGAAAATAATTGCATGTTCCTTTTGTGGTTTGGATAACCATGATGTTTCTATATGTTGGAAGAGAATCGCCACATACAGGAAGCAGAAGAAGGACAAGAAGCAAGAAGCCAAAGGTCCATTAGACAAGGCAAATCATGCTGTCAAGAGGATGCACATGCAATGCACTTACTTCCATAAGCAAGGATATATTGCTGCAAAATGTTGGACACTGAATCCATCAATTCTTCCACCAAAGCTGAAGAAAGTAGAAAGAGAAGATGGCAGAAAGGGAAGTGAAGGTTCCATGACAGATGTGTCTCAGAATGATTCACATGATGATGTTGATGTGCTGACAAAGGTAGTACCTTTGAAAGGGATTGGTAAGGAATGTTTAGAGTTCTTATTCGATTGAAATTGCATGTCTATTGATGCATCTACATTATATTTCATTTCAACTTCGAAAGTACAATGTGCTTAAGTGAAAGTTGAAGGATAAAATGCATGCATGAGCATAAGATGCATGAACATAGGAACGTTGATAATTTCATTGTTTTTGAAAATGTATGTGTAATTAACTTGCATGGTTGATTGCTTTGACATGCATGTGATACCATGTTGACTTGGAAGAAGTTAACTTGGTCTCCAAAGGGAGATAATGATGAAGTGTTTCATCTTTTGGAAAAAGAGGCCTAATGGTCTTTTTCTACATGCTTGACTTGAAGGGTCATTCGTTTAAAGGCATGTTTTGTGGGATTGTTGTCTAGTCCATCATCTGAATGCAAATGTAAGACATGGAGGTGTTCACAAGATGTGAAAATCTGTTTCTTTTGTTGAAGCAGGAGTTTAGGCCATCTAGTTGTTGTCTGTATTTTTGTTGTTGTTAATAGTTGTTGTTGACAGCGTTTCAAACAGATACAAATGAAAGTTTTATGGAGGAGTTGTACTTCACATTTGTTTGAACCACCTTGGATAAATGATCAAGGCAAAGAAATTCAAACCACCTTCTATGACTAGTTCAACAGATATTCTGCAGGAAGGCAAGGAGGAAGACATTTCTTCCCAGGAAGACCAGACCATCCCAGAAGGGAAGCGATCAGAAACTTTGGTTCAGAGGCACTCTACAAGGGAAAGATAGACCTTCCTAGAATCTAATGAAGACCTAATGACAAACAAACCAACCAAACACTATCTTTCTCTAAATGCGCTTTATAAATAATGGCAAACAAATGTGTTTAAGGCCTACCTCATGTCCAACGCAATTTTGGGGATGCCTTTGCTCCTTTGATCCAAGTAAGTTCCTTTGTCACAAACCTGCAAACACAAACAAGGCAAACGATTAAATAGCACCTGAATAACCAGTATTATAAAACATATTTAACATGAAAGTCAAGGAGTCCATGAAACAAATAACATGAGATACTTGTTGAAAAAAATGAGCCTGATTGTATTAATTCAAAAGAAGAAGAACTTTACAACCTTTGCCTTGACGCTGTACAAGCTCCTCCCAGGGTCCAACAAGAAGTCTCCTCTACTTTGACAAGCTTCACTCACTCCCCAATGAAGCCAAAAAGGTATGTGATCTCTCCTCTTAAGCTCAAATAGGAAGTCTTAATTTCACTAGCATTTACCCTCAAAAGTTCAGCTTCTAACCTCTCCAGCCACTAACCCAATGCCTCAATTTATAGTGCAATGGAGATCAGTTACCAGGTCCTCCTTCAAAGGGATAGAATCCTCCTTCAAAGGGATAGCTCCTCCTAACAAGGGATTAGTTCCTCCTCTTATGGGATGCATGAACCACTTGGAGCGAACAATCCACGTCAGAAATCCTTCTAGAAAACTCTAGAATTAACCCAAAGTGAGTTTTTTAAGATAAAAATTGCGCCTTTTGACTTTCACAGGGGTACGCACCCTTTCCTTTACATACAGAGTGTATACGTACGCAGATATCCTGAACAAAAGGTGCGAGCCCGCAGGCAAAAGTGAGAGAAAGTGCGGAACCAGAGTTACATTGCTTTTTGATGTCTTTCTCTCATTTCTAAAGCTTGTTTTGAAGAGCTAAGGTTTGAGACTTGCTTAGGAAGCTGGTATAGGTGGTGATAGACCCATACCGACTGCAAATAATCAAGGTGACGATATTTTTGTGTAACACGAAGGTGTGTAGGCCCCCCACAACCGAAACATGTACACTCTATTTTGTTTACTGTTTGACTTGTACATGCTAGTATATCTTGTTCATAAGTGTTTCTATCATGTTCACACCTTTTAACTTTTAGTTTTAAGTATTTTCAATTATCTTGTGCATACTAGTCATTTTACATTAATGTTCTTGTAGTTTACACATGAGCTTCTTGTCATATTCTACCACATATTGTTGTCCATATTATAATATTTGTTTTTCATTTTCACGATAAATGATTTAATTAATTAAGTGGCTTATAAATAATCTCAACCATTAATCTTCAATATCTTTTAGAAGTGAGATTAGGTTAGGGTTTTGCGCTTAATGAATATTATAAAAGAAGCCTAGTGAAGAGGTGAAGACATGAGACACGAGAGAGAGATGCAACTGCAACATTTATGGGAATGTGATTTTCTCAAGAAGGAGAGAGAAAATTCTCTAGAGCACGAGGTTGATCTCGACTAGGGAGAAGGAAGAAGAATACAGGGATAATTTTGGGGTGTTTCTAGGAGGCCGATTTGCTAGGACTTTGAGAGGTGAATTGCTAAAGTGAGAAGGAGACACAGTTGTTAGGGAGGTCGATTTACCTGGGTTGAGTTGTGATTGCGCAAAGGCTGAGTGAGAGATAGGTATAGAGGTCAATTTTTATGCTGAGAAGTGGGTCAATTTTCTAATGTCGAATTGCTTCAAAGGTCGATTTTCAGTTGGTTGCTTTTCTTTAGGATGGATTACTCCAGTGAGGCTGAGTTGCAGGTCCTAGTCATTGTATTTTTCTTTGTAAACTCTCTTTAGTTGAACCTTTAATTTTCAAATAAATAAATGATGGAGAATTGTTGTGGGTGAATTATTTATATTCCAATGTGTGATTGATCTCTCTGATTTATTTCCGCTACATATATTTATAGATGTTAGAGTACCCGTGATTTTATTTTTCGATAATTCAATATTTATTTTGTTAATTAAATAAATTGTTGGGAATAAATAATTGCCATGAGAAAATAAATATGGGTTGTTATTAGGAAATTTAGCATGGCATTAGAGCTTTCTACATAACTCTAAGAGATAGATATGAAATCACTAGGGTTTAGAACAATGAGTTTATCTTTTTTATGTCACCAAAATTATTTTTAAATGTTGTAGTAGGGTTTTGTGGCTATGGACAATTTGTGAAGATGGCATCACTCGGGAGTTTGAAATATGAGGATAGGTTTGATGGGGTTGCTAATTTCAATCCCTAGAATGAATGAATTACCATGATTCTGAAAATTAATGGTTTGTGGGATCTTGTGAACACAAATATCCAGGTTACTTCAGATCCAAAACTTGTAGCGAAGCATAACCTCAGAGATATGAAAGCAAGGTGTATAATTTTGGACGGTGCAAGGGATCACATAATTCCTCACATATCAGGGAAGGACACAAGACATCATATGTGGGTAGCTATGACCAATATTTATTAGAGCACAAATGAAAATAGGAAAATGGTGCTACAGGAGAAATTAAAAAACATCAAGATGAATAATTTGAGACCATAACATCTTACTTCACAAGTACTCAATGGGCTCGTGATGTGCTTTCATTGTTGGGGAAACTGAGGATGATTCAAAGCTAGTGAAAGTTGCTCTAAATGGTTGTGTTAACGATTGGACCACCTTTGTCTATGTGATCATTGCTAGGCAACAACTTCTTGATTGGAGTCGGTTGTGGAATGACTTCATCCAGAAGGGGACTTGGGAGAACTCACTGACAGGAGGAAAGTGAAAGGGTACTAAGGAGAAATATGAGATTACTCTTGCTACGCAAACATAAAAGGGCAAAGGGAAGGCCAAATAGAACCAAAGTGGAGTAGGACCTTAACAAAATAAAAAGGAGGAGGACATGAGCAAAATCAAGTGCTTTGCATGTCATAAGTTCGGGAATTTTGTTAGCCAGTGTCCAAACAAGAAGAAGGAAAAGCGAGAGATAGCTACGACAACCACTACACAGATGGATGATATGGATGAAATACTTTTCCTTGTCTCATACCTTTCTAGAATCGACATGAGAGGTGTCTGGTTTATGGATAATGGAGCATCTTGTCACATAATGGGATCTCAAGACATCTTCACCAACATGACCAGGGAACCTAGGGATATAGATGTAGAGCTTGGTGATAAGGCCAATTATGCAGTAGAAGACACTGGCAGTATTGAGTTTTAGATGGAATTAGGTGGCATTGTGGAGGTGAACCGTGTATTATATGTATCAATTTTGGAGAAGGATTGCTTTTTAGTTTAAGCCATAAAAGATAAACGACTAGAAGTCATATTTACTAGTGGTGAAGTGGTTGTTGGGCCGAAAGGAACTGATCCCAGAAAGAAACGAGTAATTGGGAGAAGGGAGATGCATCTATATCTGTAGAGAGGACATCTAGTGAAGGCTCTCATACATGAGAGTGATAACCAGAGTGAGATATGGTATAGGAGGATCAGACACCTACACTATAGAGCTCTCCCTATGCTGCAGAGAATGGTTACAGGTTTTCCATAGATCAAGGTGGAGTGGGATGGAGAGTGTAAATGGTGTGCACTTGGCAAGCAAGCTAAAGCTACATATCCTCACAACAAGATTGAATCTAAGGGAGTTCCAGACTTGGTGCACTTAGATATTTGTGGTTCCATGTCCATGATGTCGATCAAAACGTATTTTTGCTTTACGGCATTCATAGATGACTCTTCCATTAAAACTTGGATCTACTTCCTGAAGACCAAGGATGAGGTCTTCGATCAATTTGAAGAGTTCAAAGCTCTTGTGGGGTGAGTATATCTCCAACAAGTTCCAATATTTTTACAGGACAATAAGGATTAAGAAGGAGCTCATAATACCTTACAACCTCAACATAATGGGGTTGTTGAGAGGAAGAACAAGACCATAATGGAGGTAGTAAGGGAAATTATCTATGTTCACGGATTGCCTATGTTTTTGTGGGCAGAGGCTCGTAATATAGTTGTATATGTGTAGAACATGAATCCTCACAGGATATTAGAGAACGTCACAATTGAGGAGATGTTTAGAAGAGTGAGAATGAATGTGAGCCATTTGCACATATTCAATAATCCATTTTATGTCCATGTTCTCATAGAGGAGTGGACTAAGCTAGAGCCCTTATCAGAAAGGGACATATTTGTGGGCTATAATGAGGTCTCAAAGGCCTAATGAGTCTACATTATAGGAAAAAGGAAAGTTATTTTAAGTCGGGATGTTAGATTTTATGAGGGTAGGACCCTTAAGAGGTCTCATAAGAAAGAGCCAGCAAGGGTAGAGCATTGGGAGTGAGAAGCTCCTAAGGCTAAACAGGGACCAATAACACCAGCAGTAGGGACATAGTCAATAGATCTAGAGGATGAGCTAGATATTTCTTTGAGATCTACTAGGAGGAGGCTAAGATGGGTTGAGCAAATCTTGAGAGATGTTGAGGAGCATGTGGAGGCGTCTAGCAGCACCCTCAGGCAAAACAGACCACCAACAAGATTTTCTAGTTATTTAGCATTGTGGAGCAACGTCAATGAGTCCAAGCCTTCCACTTTTGAGTAGGATGCAGATGAACAAGTTTGGAGGGATGGCATGGTGGAGGAGTATAGCTCCATCATGAACAATTATGTATGGGACATAGTGTCGAGACTATAGGGAAAGTATGTGGTCACTACTCAATGTGACTATAAAACCAAACATGCAAGTAATGGCAGTGGTGAGAAGTACAAATCCAGGTTTGTGGTGAGAGGGTTCTTCTAGAAGGAGGGATTGGACTATGAGGAGACCTTCAAGCCTATCGCCAAATATGTATCCATTATAGTAGTTATGTCCATTGCTTTAGAGATGGGGTAGAAGATACATCAGATGGATGTGAAGACTGCTTTCCTTAATGGGGTGATTGAGGAGGAGGTGTATATTGAGAAACCTTAGGGCTTTGAGGTGCATGGGAGAGAGTCTCATGTATGTAGGTTAAAGAAGGTCCTTTATGGGCTGAAGTAAGCTCCAAATGCATGATACATTATGATCGATGGATATCTTCTTCATTTGGGCTTCACCAAGAGTGAGGCAGACTCCAACTTGTACTATTTACTTGTTGAGGGTGAGCCACTCATCTCGGTGTTCTATGTGGACGATCTCTTCTTAACAATATCAGAAAAGCTCATAGGGATGTGTAAGGAGGATCTTGCTTCAAAGTTCAAAACAAAGGACGTTGGCTTGATGTAGTAATTTTTGGGATTGGAGGTGTGGTAGAAGCTAAGAGAGATTTTCCTTGGATAGGACAAGTATTCAGTCAAGATCTTGAGGAGGTTCAAGGTGGAGGATTACAGGTCTATGTCTACAATCATGATCACTAACTTGAAGAACCTAAGTGCTTATGAAGGCAAATTGGTGGATCCCACACTATACACACAGTTAATGGGTTCCTTGACGTATTTGGTCAACACTAGGCCAAATGTATGTTTTGCTCTGAACACACTTAGCCAGTTCATGGTGGAGTTGAGACAGGTCCATTTGCTGGCAGTGAACCATATGCTGAAGTTCCTGTGAGGTACGATAAACTTTGGACTGAGATATGTTAGAATTGGAGGAGTGGAGCTACAAGGGTACACAGATTCTGATTGGGCATGCAGTGTCATGGAAAGAAAATCCACATCTAGATGGTGCTTCAGCTTGGGGTCAACCATGATCTTGTGGTATAACAGGAAGCAACAGTTAGTGGCACTTAGTTCAGCAGATGTGGAGTACATGGCAATGAGTATGGTGAGGTGTGAGGCAGTGTGACTTCGTAAGATGCTTGCAAGACTATTTGATCTTAAGATGGGGTCGACAATGATTCAATGTGATATTTAGAGTTGCATTAATCTCTTTGAGAATCTAGTGTTTCATGATTGGTCCAAGCACATCAATATCAAATCACTTCGTCAGTGACAGAGTCCAGAGCGGTGTTGTGGTATTATGGTACATTTCCACAGAGGAGTAGGTGGCAAATATTATCACTAAGGCTCTAGTTAAAGGTAAATTTGTGAAGTATCGAGATAAGTTAGGGGTGATGGAGAATCCCTTCCTCCCTAGGAGGGAGTCTTGAATCTTATGGTAGCTTCATAAGGTCTTTCACATAGTCTTAGTGTCTTAGCACATGGAAGATGATTTATTGCCTCTTCAGGTACTTGCTTGGTGGAGTAAGTGATTTATGTCTTCTTTCCTATATCTAACTTAGGAAAAGTACAATAAATAAAATCAACTAATTATTGTGGACTAATATGTCATTTTCCAATGATAAATAGTTTAATTATTTAAGTGACTTAGAAATAATCTCAACCATTGATCTCCAAGGTCTTCTAGAAGTGAGATTAGGGGTAGGGATTTGGGCTTAATGAAGATTATAAAAGAATAATAGTGAATTGGTGAAGACATAAGAACATAAGAGAGAGATGCAACTAGAACATTTTTGGGAAAGTGATTTTCTTTGAAGGAGAGAGCAAATTCTCTGGAGCATTAGGCTTAGTTCAAATAAGGAGAAGGAAGAAGAATATAGAGATAATTTTAGGGTGTTTCCAGGAGGTCGATTTTCTAGGAATTAGAGAGGTTGAATTACTGACGTGGTAAGGAGGCGAAGTGTTGGGGACGTCGAGTAGCCAGGGCTGAGTTGTGAGTTCACCGAGGCCAAGTGAGATCTAGGCACAAAAGCCGATTTTCTGGTGAGAAGTGGGTCATTTTTTTTCATGTCAAATAGCTAGAAATGTTGATTTTCAGTTGGTCGAATTTCTTTGGGTTAAATTATTCCAATGGATCCGAGTTGTAGGTTCTAGTCAATATATTTTTCTTTGTAAATTCTCTTTGGGTTGAAACCTAGATTTCCAAATTAATAAGCGACAAAGAATTGTTGTGGGTGAATTATTTTTAATGTAATGTGTGATCGATCTCTTTGATTTATTTCTACTGCATATATTTCTAGATGTTAAAATACGAATGATTTTATTTTTCGGTAATTCAGTATTTATTTTGTTAATTAAATAAATTGTTGGGAATAAATAATTTCCATGAGAGAATAAATCTAGGTTATTATTAGGAGACGTAACATGGTATCAAAACTTTCTACATAACTCAGAGAGATAGATCTGAAAGCATTAGGGTTTACAACAACGAGTTTCACTTTTGTAGGACACCAAAATTATTTTAAATTTTGTAGCTAGGTTTTGTGGCCATGGATAATTTGAGAAGATGGCATCACTAAGTAGTTTGTGATATGAAGATAGATTTTATGGGGTTACTAATTTAAGTCCCTAGAATGAATGAATTACCATGGTTATGAAAATGAATGGTTTGTGGGATCTTGTGAACACAAACATTTAGATTCCTTCATATCCAAACCTTACAGTGAAGCATAATATGCTAGTAGGTGATAAGCATGATTATGTGAATGGTTATATTTTAATAATAAAGTTATTAATGTTGTGATCTTGAATTCAGAAAATTCATGGATTGACCCCAGAAAAGAGGATGAAACTTGCCAGAATCTGAGAGGAATTAGATTCGTCATGATTTTTCCTAAAGCGAAATATATATATATATATATAGGAGTATAGGCATCCATGGCGAAGAACGGAAAAACCCTAGTTTTTCGGCCCGCTGAATCGCAGGGTCCCTGGACTACTCGTGACCTGTTTTGAATCCCGGGGAATGGTGACACTCGCGGGCCCATCTGTGGTTTCATTATTATATGGTTTTGACCCATAATGGGATCGTTGAAGCATTGTTTTAAGGGTTTGCAGTTATTTGATCGACCGTTTCTGATTTACCTTCGAGATTCTGGGTTCCCCTGCAGTCTGTCCCCCTGGTCGGTGGTCAGAACAGGTATTTGTTGGTTTCTATGGTGGAGGAGGACCTCATGGACTACGAGGAGGACCCCATGCTAGAACAAGAAATTTGGGCATATCAAAATCATCCGGTTATGGACCCCTGGGGTAAAAACCTGCCTAACTTGACAGCTGTTGTTCATTTGTCACTACACATGCCGCGCTTCGGAAAAAGCAGCATCTGGCTGTCAACATTGCGGATCTACTGATTTTAGAGTGCCCTCCTCTCTCACCGGCCATGCTACATCTGCTGGTCTCTTACATGCAGACCTCCCCATCCTTCGACTCCCCCCTTCCATACCCTCCGCAGCAACCCCTGCTTTCCCCCACGCCAACCTCCCAGCCCTTAAACCCTTCCTCCATATCCTTGGCACCGGATGGACCCTCCAATGTATAGCGCCCTACTCAATCTTCCATTCATCCTGGCTCCTACAGTTTAAACCCACACTCTCCTATTTGCTCGGGCTACTTTAGCTCTCCGCTTCTGTCTGCCCGCCCAGCCAAATCTGCCCACCACAGCACCTCGGATCCGTGTCGAAAGCTTCTCAAAGAAATCCCTATAGGCAAGTGCTCTGACAAGCAGAAAAAAGGTCGGTGCCTCAGGGCCATTGACTCAGATATTAACTTGACATTCGGGGAAGACGTTCAAATGACAGATGCAATAGATACAGCGAGGAAAGTACTGGTAGGCCGGGTCCGTGGTCGGTCCTATTCTGTGGAAAGATTGCGGCAATGGACAGAGGAGATTTGGGGCACCCTACTGAAGGAACTGCCAGTTATAAGGGTCTTAGACAGAGGCTGGTTTGCTCTACACTTTCATAGAGTGGAATACACAGAATAGATATTGTCTCAATTCTGGCATATTGAGCTAGCTCCTGTCCTTTTGAAGCGATGGGATCCCCTCTTTGATCCGAAGCGTGAACAGCTTGGCGCTGGGCCTATTTGGGTTAGATTGTCGGGGTTACCTATGCAATTTTGGACCCCTCTGGTATTAAATCGTATTGGCGATGCGCTTGGAACTTATCTTGAACACGATCAGTCCTACGAACGAACAGGAATTATGACTATGGCAAGGATTTTAGTTCATCTTGATACCAGGCTAGGATGGAGGAGAAAATCACATTACACTACAGACATTTCTCGCGCAAATAGCTTCTGGACTATGAAGGTGTCCCTTTTCGGTGTAGAAGGTGCCACAAAGTGGGCCATTTGTACAAAGACTGTCCATTTCTCTCTAGGGTGACATCGGAAAATTCAAGGGGGACAAAACAACAACCATCAGTTGAGCAGAACAAAGGTGATATGAAGCAAGGGGAGGGTGACAAGAACCAAAGTGACATCCCATCGGAGGCGGGGAAAGGCGCTTCAAAGAAGAAAAATAGTAGGCGGAAAGCAACGTTCTCACCACCTCGTACCCACTCCAAGTCTGCAGTGGAAGCATCTTCTGCCCCAGGTAATGAGTCTTTTCCCATAATCTCTGCACTTTTTTCAGATGTTATGTTTTCTGTACTGTATTCATCTCTGCATCCTCCTTCCTCTGTACCAAGCTTTATCCCCTCTATTCCATGCTCCATTGCCCCTGCCCCCCCACCTTCTCCACCACTCCCTCCTCTCTCAGGATGACGTCCTCTCCCCTCACCCTTTCAACCTCCCTAACTGGTTCGGGATCGCATCCATACCACCTTCGACCTTGTGTCCGTCCAAAATTTTTGGGACTGGGACTCTCCCCTCGACGATCCACTAAGCATAAACCTACTAGGAGCCATCCATCCAAAATCAAATCAGCCATTCAGTCAGTTGTGGTAGATGTTGCACGAGGCCAACAATGCACCATTGAGAGGGCGCTTAGAGCAATTGAGCCCTATGCCCTTGGTTCCCCATGATTTGGCTCTCCTACCACTGCAGGGGATTAGCCAACCCCAAAAAGTGTTTGGCTCTCAAAAGGTTGGCTCAAGATACCAGATGTGACATCCTCTTCCTATAGGAGACTCTTTGCTCTTCGGACATCTCTGCGAGAACCCTACAAAGCATCCTGTCGGGTTGGGTTTTTCAGGGTTTGGATGCGAATGGCAAATTTGGTGGCCTTGCTATTGGCATAAACCCCAGGACAGTCAAGATCATTTCATCCTGGGGAGGTTGGGGCTTCATTGGAACAGACATCTTCATGGGGGAACTAGGACTCACATTAAAAGTTATCAACATATATGCCCCAAATCAGAATAGAATGGCATTTTGGCTCAATCTATTGGAAAATAATATTGTCACAAATTCTACCATTATTGGCGGAGATTTAAACTTCTCCTTGGGTATGGAGGAATCTTGAGGACATCATGCACAATTGGACCCAATGTCGGAGCAGATGAGTACTTTACTAGACTCATACAAGCTAGTTGATGTTCCCATGAACAAGAAAGTCCCCACTTGGCATAACAGGAGAACGAGAGAAGCTACTTTGGGACAGAGATTGGACAGATTCCTAATCCATGAAGACCTCATCCATAAACTACCCCTGTACAGACAATGGGTAGGCACTGGTGGCTTATCCGATCATCTTCCCATCTTTCTTCAAGTCAGTGGACCTACAAAGAAGCCCTGCTCCCCCTTCAAATTCTTCTCTAGCCATTTACAAGATCTGGGCTTCATCAACCTTGTGACTAATTTCTAGAGATCGCAACCTCCGCTGAGGGCACAGAGGATGGCGGTTGATTTCTGCAATAATCTCAAAGCTCTCAGGATCAAGACTAAGGATTGGTCAAAGAGGAAGAGATTGAGAGACGATCAGCATCTCATGGATATTGAATTACAGATTGCATAGCTTATGGATGAATGGGGGCTCGAATTCTAATCGGAGGACTCAAAATTACTTTTGAACAACTTGGAGAAGCAAAAAATTAAGCTGCTACAAGACAAAGAAGAACAGTGGAGGTTGAAAAGCAGAGCCATCTGGTTGCAAGCGGGAGATAGCAATACAAAGTTCGTCCACAACCTTGCAAATGGCAGAAAGGCCTCTAATACTATCTGGCAGCTTCCTAGTGAACCAGAAGGGTGGGCCTTAATGCACCAACAATTAACCAGATTGGGTATATCACATTTCAAAAGGCAATTTACAGCTCTGACTGCCATCAACCTCCTGGAAATCATCAACCTGGCAGGGAATTTTCCAAGGTTTGTAGAACCTGAGGTTGTTGAGGATTTGATTCAACTGGTCACCATGGAGGAACTGGAAGGAACACTAAAGTGGTTCAAGAAAGATAAGAGTCCGGGACCGAACGGCTGACCTGTGGAGTTCTATCTGGCTTTCCTGGAGTTGTTGGGGAAGGATCTACTGGCAGTCATAGAAGAAAGTAGAATCATTGGTCATATTCACCCTCCCATGAACTTTACATTCATAGCCTTGATTCCTAAATCTGACTCCCCATCTTCGTTCAATGACTTCAGGCCTATTTCCCTATGCAACTATCTATACAAAATTATTTCTAAAATCATTGCTAACCGCATTAAGCCCATCCTATCAACTCACATCTCCCAGGAGCAATTCGCTTTCCTCCATCATCGCCACATTCAGGATGCCATTGGCATAGCCCAAGAAGCCCTACACTCCATCAAACTCAAAAACCTCAAGGGCATCTCCCTTAAAATAGACCTATCGAAGGCTTTTGACAAAGTAAATTGGCTTTATCTGAAAATGATCCTCACTCATTTGGGCTTCCCCCCCGCTCTCATATCCTGGATCATGGGTTGTATCTCATCTGTCTCCTTTGTTATTCTTGTTAATGGATCAGCCACTTCACCCTTCAATATAGATAGAGGAATTAGGCAGTGCTGCCCTCTATCCCCACTCCTTTTCTTGCTAGTTATGGAAGGCCTTAGCAGACTTATAGCATCCGCTAAAAGGAGCGGGGGATTTAGTGGACTAAAAATCATGGAGCACTTTTATCTAACTCATCTACTTTTTGTAGATGACATCCTGATATTCTTGAATGGGAGTGTCTGGGATACTACCTCGTTAAATGAGATTCTAAACCTATTCCGCAGAGCTACAGGAATGGAAATAAACAGAGGAAAATCCACTATATCCCTATCGGATTGTACTCTGCAGGAATCACAGCTTGCCTTGCAGAAATTTTCCTTCCAAGAAACTGATCTATTTGAGGGACTCAAATACCTGGGCTTCAGGCTTAAACCTGATGGATACAAGATTGCAAACTGGACTTGGCTCGTCACTAAGGTAGAAAAGAGAATCAGTTGCTGGTGTCACAGGCTCCATTCTAAAGCGGGCAGACTTATCCTAATAAAATCGGTCCTCGAAGCCACCCCAGTATACTGGATGTCACTTGCCTGGATACCAAGGGGTGTTCTACACAGAATTCAACAAATATGATGTAAATTCCTCTGGAATGGCAAGAAGGAGGGCAAGACTTTTGCCTGGGTTAAATGGACCAAAATTGCTACTCCTAAGAAGTGGGGAGGATGGGGACTTAAATTACTCCCAGCCTTTGCATAAGCCTTGGCTGCCAAACAAGGATGGTTCCTATTGAAACAAAACAGTTTATGGGCGAAAGTCATACATCACAAATATATCTGGCCATTGACCATCACTGACTGGATCAGAAGGCTGAATTGGAATAGGAAAGGTATCTCGGGGATATGGAGGGCCATACTCAATGCTATGCCCATTATAAAAGATGGGTTGCTATGGAAAATTGGCAATGGCGCTTCTGTCCGTATTGGTATCGACCCATGGCCCGGCTGTGGAAACTCCCATAGGTTACCAAAAGGTTTGGTACTTTATTTAAATAACAGAGGTATAAAATTTCTTTCACAGATTGGTGAACAGCAGAATTCTACCTTCTTTTCTCATGCCTGGTTGAATGATCAACACTGGAATATCCCTATTAAGTGGAGTGATGCTTGGCAGAGCTATATACAGACCCTCACTGAGACTCATGCCAGATTAAGGACTGATGAGGATGAACTCATATGGGCACTCTCAAAATCTGGACAATATACACTGAAAATGGGCTATGACAAAATCATTGAAGATAGAAAACCCAAGAACCTCAAAAGCTGGTGGGTCTCTCTATGGAAATTAAATGCTCCTCCACGAACTAGGCTGCTAATGTGGAATATTTTGGAAAATAAGGTCCCCACCGGATCCTATCTTAAAAAAAGGGCTTTCTCGGGACCTTCCCGATGTGTTATGTTCCTTCAAGATGAAGAATCGACCCATCATCTATTCCTCTCATGTCCTACCACCAGGTTTATCTGGTCACATGTCACACAAACTCTTAATTTAAATATGAACTCGCAGGGGGCAGATATCAAAACAGTGTGGGAACAGTGGTGGAGCACCGCGGCAGCGAAAAATCCTAGGAACCTCCCTCTCCTTGTATCATGGTATATATGGATCAAGAGGAACACCATCATATTCGAGGACAGACAAGTCAATTGGAACCTTCTCCATCCTATAATCTGCGCGGCATATACAGAACTTCCAATCGATAACAATCATGCAAAACCCAGGAACTTTCGACAGGAGCAGATAAATAAAGATATGTCGTGGGCCTACTTTGATGGGGCCGCCCAACAGCAAGGCTATGGTGGTGGCATACTCTTTCACCTATCTGAAACCCATTACTTTCATATTAGTATGGGTCTAGGACTGGGAACAAACAACCACACTGAATTGATATCTCTGCGACACCTTTTACTTTGCCATTATGAAAAACTGTCGAAATTTGCAAATATTTGGCGATTCAAAGATTGTGATTGATTGGTTAAACAACATGATTGTCTGCCATGCATACTCATTGAAGAATATCTTGGAAGAAATTGTTTTTTTTCAAAACATTCTTTGACCAGATGTATGTTTCTCACATCTACAAGGAAAGGAATGGAACTGCTGACCAGCTATCGAAAGAAGCAACGCATCGTCCTCTAGGCGAGTGGATGATCGATGAATTTTCTCCAACAGGGACATACCAATATTTTCACAGGCCTTATATAGATGGGGCATTCCAGTGAGGCAGCAGCCTCTATTTTCTTTAGTTTTTTGATGATCATGAACTTTTTGATTATGCTTTGTATATATTCAGTATTTATGCTTGTAAACAGGATATTTTCTATATACGGACGATACTACTATCTCTTCTATGATGGTCTCTGCACCAATATTGTACACCCTTTGGGTTTTATTTCCTACATCTAGACTCCTGACAGTGGACGTTGTGCCATAGTACAACATATGCCTTCGGGCATCTACAGCATGTAATTTCCTTTTTGAAATTATGAATTTTCTATTCCGAAAATAATAATAATAATAATAATAATTATAATAATACTAATATAATAATTAATAATAATAATTAAATAAATAAATAAATATAAATAAATTAAATAAATATTATAAAAATAAAATAATATATATGTGTGTGTGTGTGTGTGTGTGTGTGTTAACCGGTAGGAGATAAAGACTGGGAATAAAAGCATTGCAAGTGGAAAATCATGCTTTTAGCTTTAAGAAAAAACATGGAAAAAGCTTAGGCTGAGGGGAAACAGAACCCCTGAAGGCAAGACACTGCCAAGAAAAAAAATTGTGAACCTAATAATGATAAATAAGCATTATCAAGGCAGAGTAGAGGTTACTCATCCTTGGCAAGTTGTCATAGCTCAGGGGGGATCAGAGGATTCATGATTGGGAGGTATGGCGCAGTAAGCCATTGATATCCAAGTTCAAGAAAATCGAGCAGAATATTCGTAATTGTGCTTGAATGATGTTAGATTATTTGCATGCTACATTTTGTAGAATGAAGATTAAGGGTTAGTTAATTTCTCAAGGCATTGTTATTAATTTGTACAGAGTTTCATGTTAATTTCATTAATTATGAGTTAACAGTTGATTAGATGGATATTCTTCATTAATTGTACAATTTCATGTTAATTTCATTAGTTGTGAATAGATGAGTATTCATTATTAATTGTACAGTTTCATGTTAATTTCAGTAATTGTGAGATAGCATTCGATTATTGTTAGGCCCCTATACTACTATTGTAACCCCTTATTGTTATTAGTACAACCCACTTATTATATTGATGTACCCATGTAGTGCCCATATTGTTACTATTGTGCCCCATAGAAGCCCACTATTGTTATTATTGTGCCCTTACATTATTATTGTTATGTTGGCTTTGATTATGTTATGACCCCCTAGACTCCTATATATAGAAAGGAGGTCTTTTCATTTGTATCATCCAAGAATTGTTCATTTATGTAATGTAAAGGACGTTGCCCCCTCGAAGAGGCTGAATTCTAAGGTGTTGATCTATCTTTTCTATCTTTTCTTGAGCTGGTTTCATAACACCCCCACACCATATTCCAAACATGAATGTGGGATCTCATGAAGAAAATCAAACAAAACCAAACAAAGGATTCCAGAGGAAAAACCACCTCAACCCTCAACCAGTGATTCCACCTCATGATCAGACATTGCTAACCATCACCATATCGGTCTCTACCCAAGTTGTCTAGGGTTCTAGAGCGTTTTTTTCTAGCCAAGGCTTCTAGGACTAGTAACTCAATCCAAAACTGCTACCAGGCTCCAGAGTGTTTGTCCGACCAAGGGTTCCAGGACTAGTAACTCAGCCCACTAAGGGCTCCAGATAATTTTTCCAACCAAGGCTTTCAGGACTAGTTACTCAACCCAAGCTGTTACAGGGCTTCAAGAGCGTTTGTCCAACCAAGGCTCCAAGAACTAGTAACTCAACCAAAAACCATAAGGAACATGAGAACCAACCAAAAAACAAAAGGAAATAAACCAACAACACCATGGATATCCATCAAATGGTAAGGCTAGGAAAAACCACTGACAATCCAGGCAATCCTTCATGCCAATGAAAAATCATAACAAATAAACGACATGCTTGTGCCATGCATGTCAAAACTAGCAAGAAAATCATACATGCAACTTGATACCTCCAAGAAAAATCCATTGTAGTTGTTGATCCTGATTTTCTATTGTGCTTTTCTACTCTTCCTTTGCCTTCTTGATCCAAATATAAAGTATGCCACACTCCTCCATGAGTGCTCCAAGAAACTCTGAGTGTTCAAGAGTATGAAAGAGAGAGAGAGAATAGAGGGAGAGCTGTAAGCTAAAATTGAAAAAAGTCCCTGAACTAATCCTTAGAAGCCTTTTCGTCATTCAAGCCTCTATTTTCTTCAATTTCCTCCATCTTTCCTTCTATTTCATTCTCATCAAAATCTGCGACCTTTCACCTTCCTTTTATCCTATTTTCCATTATTTTCATAAATAAATGCCAAATAATTCCTCTTTGCATTTGCTAATGTATTTTCCAATTTCCATAGCTACAATAAACTGAAAGTGACACTCCACTAGGATTTTTTTCCTACCAATAAGCTTGGAATATGTGTCCCATGACCTTGGTCTTATATTTTTTTTACATGAATTTTAATTGGGGTTGTTACAGAACCCTCCCCCTTGGGGGAACACCACCCTCATTCTTTAATGACGGCTACAACCAATAAAACCATTGAAAAGGAAAAATATTGCCCATTGAGATTTATAACCAAGTTCATTGTAGTATGTACAATGACCACTACTGAAAACATGACAAACATACTATTTACTAGAGATTTATAACACAACTCATTGTGGTATTTACAATAACAACCACATATAATCCCATGCACATTTGCTTCAACTAGAAAATAACCATACTATCTATGGAGCTTTATAAATCCATATTGATAAAGTATTTACAATAATATATACATATACACATATGCACATTTTCTCAACCAAAAAATGAAAGGATACGATGCCTACATCAACAACAAGGGAATCTAGTAGGTGACAACTCCACCCCCAAAAGTATTACTAGGATTCACCTCCTTCCCAAGAAGTCTAGAATCCACTGCCAAAGTCAAATCGACATCCAATGTCCAACGCTACAATCCTGTGCCACTTGTACTCTCAGTGAACAATTACTGACTCATTGTTCTAGGGTGCACTCCCAATGTGCTTATGATTCCATCTGACAATGCTAATTAACAAAACAAATACATACCCTGACCTTCCCTTCTCTGCTACATAGTCCATTGGGAAATCCAATCACCCCATCCATGTAGTCGCACACCTTCCAAGTTCCGTGTTCATCCCCTTCTTTGCTACATAGTCCCTCGGGAGACCCCTCCCTTGGCAAGGTTTGCTCACATGGGAAGGTCCAAAAACTAAGGCATATCCCTACCTCATAACCATAATACTAGTCAGAGCATGCTCATGGAAATCAATGGACACTATTGGGTACTAGTGTCCCACAATGGCCCTGCTCCTGAAGTGCTTTACCAGCGTATTGTTGCATATTCGAATTCCTTTCACTAACACTTCTAACTATTTCACAACCAATTCCAACCACCCAAACCGAGATTTTTCATGCTTTCTTGTACCAAGTACATAATTTCCATTAGACTCAAAACGAATTGGAATAAATCTACACCATACCTCATCGGTGGCCTGTCAATTAGATACACCTACAATTTTGTCTACTTCCTCTCACAAAAAGTCAAACTAGATGTTTAATCAAATCATCATGTATAAACATATCACATCTCGTTAGCTCAAAGGGAAACCATCATAAATCAAAATCATGAATCACATGCAACCATCATAAACCATAATCATAGATCACATGTAACCATTATAATCAGAGTCATAGATTACATGCATAATAAAACTGAAATACAAGACTCATACTTATCCTTTAACCGACCCTTTTCTTCTACCTTTGTCCTTGTCTTTTTGGTCACACACTGGATTGGTTACCATACCTGAAAAGAACCTAGTGTCTTCTATCCTCTTCAATCATGTACACATACACATAGTATACATCACAACACATACACCTACACCTGGTGTACAACATAACATAATACATACACATACACATGGTATACAAAATAAAAAAATACATATACCTACACCCAATGTACAACACAAAACAATACATATACATACACAAAGTACAACACAATGAATACACATGTCATGATACAATGACTACACAATCCTAATAACACAATAACATAGTGCCACCTAAACAACGTGTACACTACACCACCTGCACAATGTGTACACAAAACCACTTGTACACAACACCACATGCACAACATGTACACAACACCAAATGTACACAACCCCACTTACACACAAAACCCCATGTAGAACATGTACACAACACCACAAGCACACAATACCACATGTACAATCATGCACACAACACCACATGTACAATCATGCACACAACACCACATGCACATAATGCCATATGTACACAACACCACATATACAACATGGACACAACACCATCCATACACAACATCACATATCCAACATGCAGAAAACACCATATGTACACAACACTTCATAAACAACATGTACACAACATCATGTATACGCAACACCACATGTATACAACCTCACATGTACACCATTTATAATATGTACAACATATACACAATAGAAGTACTGCACATCCAGATACCACACTGTCTCTACCTGAAAACCTTACTTCTAGTGTCTTTCCACCATCCATGCTTGCCCCAACATGCGGTACTTCTAGTGTCTTTCCTTAAATTAAATTAGGGATTAAATCGACATTCTATTCTCATAGAAACTTGTAATGGTTAATGAAGTTAATTTGACTTAGTTGGCTTAGTAAATTCGAGTTGGAAGTATTCATGTAGAGTGATTCCTAAATTTTAGGGGTCCAGGTTGAGTTCTTTTGATTTGTAATTAATTAACTTAGTCTAACTGAGTTAAAGTCAGTTAAACTAGTTCAGACAGTTGGAGGAATTAGCAGGAGGTCTAGTATTGGGGACAAGCACTAGTGCAGCTTCACTCCTCCACTAGTTAATTGAATATTCACTCATAAATAACTCATGCATGTTAGTTCTAAGGAAGAACCAGTTGATATTAGAGTTCAAGGACTTTGTACCATTAGTTTTATAATTTTCCGAGTTGTATAGATGGTGCATGAAATCATTAGAAGGCCTATGATGGATTGTGCAGTTATGGAGAGAGAATTTCACAATTAAATATGGGCTAATTCTCTCAAGAATTGCGCAAGGAAGTAGGGGCTTGGAAGGCAACACATTTAGCTAAGTTTTGGCTTGAGTTGGTTTGTTAAGTAGAGAAATAGATTGTACTTGTACAATAATTGTTTGGGTTCAACAAGAACTATATTTTCTTCTCAGATCTTCTAGTTAATGAAATATAGATTATCAGGGTTTTGAGCAGTTTCTTTCCCCATAAAAATATTATGTTATGTGCAATTGAATTCTTCCTTTTTTGCTTAGCGTTTTTATTGATCAATTTTTGTTTCCCCTAATGAGTAGAGTAGATTATTGTCTTATGTTTTAGCGTATCACATAATATGTTGAATCTACAAGTAAAAATCTACATGGTATCAGAGCTGAAGACATTATAGAACAAGAAAATTCAAGTTTGTTATGCAGGTGAAATCGAATTTGCACGTTCATACTTCAGAGTCAGAAGTATGTCATTCTATGATTTGAGACTAGAGTATGTCCGGGAGGTCAGCTTGAATTACGTAGTTTGGAAGGACAGGATGGAGGTAGTGATGGAAGAAGACGGGCTGAAGGAATTCATAGATCATGATATTTTAAAGCCTCCAACATCTGATGTGAAAGATCTGGTTGAATGGAGAAAGTGTGTGGTGAAACCGAGAAGGATTATCCTAGAAGGAGTTCAAGATCACATTGTCTCAAATCTCCATAGTAAGGAAACTCCATTTGCAATGTGGAAAGCATCGACAGACATGTTTCAAAATAGCAGTGACCACAAGAAGCTAGCACTGCAGGACAAACTTAGAAAGATCAAGATGGAGAAGGGCGACTCTATTCCAAAGTACTTGACCAAATTCACCCAATGTCAAGATGAGCTTGGAAGTGTTTGGATTATTGTTTCCAAAGATGATCTGGTGAGTCTAGCACTTCTAGGACTTCCCAATAGCTAACAAAGTTACCAGGACCCAATTAATGGGAGGGAGAAGCTACCTGAGTGGGAGCGATTGTGGTCTGACTTGGTATAGGAAGAGATTAGGTGGAACACCAGAGATAGATCCTCATCAAAGCGTGACAATGAGGAGAATTATTCCTTAGTGGGTAAAGCAAAGAAAGGGAAGGGGAAGTCATCCCATTCCAAATCATATTCTTGTCAGGGTGACAAGAAGAAGGACATGTCAAAAATAAAGTGTTTTCACTATCACGAGCTGGGACATTTTTCCATAAAGTGTCTGCATAAGAATTCCGATAATAATCCCTCAGGAGGAGCGGTAGGTGAGGCTCTTGATTCACAATTTGAATTGGATTTTACCCTCATCACTTGTATGATGTCATCGATGATGGTTAATGTGTCACTACCTGGACAGTGGAGCTTCTTTCCACATGATGGTAACAAAGAGCTCTTCAATAACTTGGAGGAGAAGGATCTCCATATGCATGTTGGGATGGGTGATGATGGGAGGTATAGCACAATTAATATTGGTATAGTTACCTTTTAGAGGGAGTCTAGTTCTCCCCTCATTTGTTGAGATGTTATGTATGTTCCTAGTTTGAAGAAGAACTTGGTTTATGTTGCCATGCTGGAGGATAAAGGCTATGATGTGATATTTAGTAAGGGAAAGGAATTCCTTCATCACACAGCCACATGAAAAGTGAAGAAGATAGGGGTTCGAGTGAAGACCTCTACAAGTTGGAGGTAGAAGATTGTGATTCCTTGAGCACTAAAGCAGAGAAGGTGCAGAGCTGAGATATCAGTGAGTTGTGTCATAGGAAATTGGGTCACTTACACCATGGCACTTTGAAGATAATGCTGGAAATTTCTACAAGTCTTCCCAAGGGTACACTAGAGAAATTAGACACATGCAAAAGGTGTACATTGGGGAAGTACACCAAAGATTCCTTTCATGAAAAAGAGAATCGAGCATAGGCGATCCTTAATCAAGCTCACTCAAATGTGTGTGGACTGTTTTCGACAACATCCATGACCAACCATAGGTATTATGTGATATTGGTTGATGATTTTCCTCATAAGTGTTGGATCTTGATCATGCAGAAGAAATATCAAACTTTTGCTACGCTTTTTGAATCTAAAGAATTTGTCGAGAATGATACTGGTAGGAAAGTTTATGCTCTCAAGAGTGATAATGGTGGAGAGTATGTGTCGAATGAGTTCAAAAATTCTATGCATCAAAAGGTATTAGATGGGAGTTGATGGTACCTCATAACCCACAACAAAATGGGGTGGCTAAAAGGAAGAACAAGAATATTGTGGGAGAGGAATGGGTGATGTTGCATGATCAGGGCTTACCATTACACTTGTGGGCTGAAACATGCAACACAACTATTTATTTGTAGAACATAAGCCCTCATTGAAGTCTCCAGATGAGTACACCGGAAGAGGATTTTTTAGGGAAGAAACCAGATGTGGCACACTTCAAGATCTTTAATTCATTAGTCTACTGCCATGTTACCAAAGATGCACGAAGAAAGCTAGAGCCTACTACAAAGTTGGGCATATTTTTGGGGTACATTGATACACCTCACAACTATTGGATGCACCTTCTAACCAACAACATGACAGTGGTTTGCATACATGTAAAATTTGATAAAGAGAAGGCTGTGAGATGTTCCCTTGAGAGGGAGCTTCAACTACATGTGGTTGAGGAGCTTTAAGCACCTAAGGAGGAACCTTAGGATGATGTGGAGCAGTCACATGCAAAACCACTCATGCAGAGTCTTCTAGAGATGGGAGAAGGCACACCATAGAGGTTGACAAGTATTGCATGATGCTAGAGAGAAAGTGGGAGCACCCACATCATAAAGCAGGCAAAGGAGGTCACCAGAGAGGTACACTGGCTACATGGATGTGATGAGAGGATGTTAGAGATTGGGCCATCCTCTTTTGAGGAAGCAATGCAACAACTAGTTTGGGTTGATGCCATGGTTGAGGAGTATGAATCCATTGTCAGGAAAAATGTTTGGGATGTGGTGCCAAGATTGGCAGACAAGTCAATGGCGAGTTATAGATGGCTTTACAAGGTAAAGAAAGTAGTGGATGATAGTGTGAAGAAACACAAGGCCAAGTTTGTGGCCAGACGGTTTTCTCAGGTGGAGGGGATTGATTACGATGAGACTTTTGCTCCTATAGCAAGGTACTCATCAATAAGATCCATTATAATGCTGTCAAATCAAGTGGGATTGAAGATACATCAGATGGATGTAAAGACATCATTCCTCAATGACATGATTGAGGAAGATGTGTATATTGAGAAGCCTAAAGGATTTGAGACCTTCAACAGAGAGTCACATGTGTACTGACTCAAGTGAGTACTGTATGGACTGAAAAAAGAACCCCATGCTTGGCACACTAGGATCGATAGCTATTTCATCGGGCTGGGCTTCACCAAAAGTGAAGAAGATGCGAACCTTTACCATATTGTGGTTGAAGGTAAATTGTTGATTATTGTTTTATATGTCGACGATTCGATTTCGATAGGTGATGATAATCCCTTCAAGTTTTGAAAAGAGGATCTTGCAAGACAGTTCGAAATGAGGGACTTGGGGCTCATGCACTACTTTCCGGGGATGGAAGTATGGCAATGAGATGAGGAACTGTTTGTCTCTGAGGGAAAGTATGCCAATGAGATACTCAAGAAGTTCCACATGGAGAGAAGTAAACCCAAGGAGACTCCTCTAGTTGGTAACTGGAGGAAGGAGGATGCTACTTTTGGTGAAGTAGTGGAGGCTACTATTTATAGGCATCTTGTGGGTTCACTCATGTATTTGGTGAGCACACAACCAAACATGTGTTATGCAGTTAACCAGCTTAGTCAAGCAATGGTTAAGCCGACAAAGTTGTATTGGAAGGCATCCAAACATGTGTTGACATACCTCAAAGGCACTATTCAGTATGATCTTTGGTACATATGGATAAAGGGAGTGAAGCTTCAAGGCTTCACCAATGTAGATTGGGCAGGTAGTCCATCTGACAAGATGAGCACATCAAGTGGGATCTTCAATATTGGGTTAGTAGTTGTTTCTTGGTACAACATCAAACATAGGTTAGTTGCACTCAATTCAACAAAAGCAAAGTACATGGTTGCTAGTCAAGCAAATTATGAGGCTATCTAGATGAGGAAGATTCTAGTTGGTTTGTTTGGTCAGAAAATGGATCCAATTGTGGTTTACTATGACAATGAAAGTTGTATCAAACTCTTTGAGAATCCATTTTTTCATGATCGATTCAAGCATATTGATATTCGGTATTATCATCTTTGAGATTGTGTGCAAAGGAGAATTATGTTATTGGAGTACATTCCCATAGAGGAACAAGAGGAAGATATTTTGACAAATTCCTTGTCAGGATGAAAATTCGAGTTTCACAGAGGCAGGATCAGGGTAGAAGATAATCCATTTCTTGTTGAAAGGGAGAGTTAAAAATGGCAACAAGAAATCCTAATTTAATTTTTTCTTGAATTAAATGAGGAATTAATTTGAAATTCTATTCTCATAGAAACTTGTAATAGTTAACTAAGTTAATTTGACTCAATTGGCTTAGTAAATTCATGTTGGAAATCTATCTAGAGTCATGTAGATTGATTCCTAAATTTTAGGGGGTCCAAGTTGAGTTCTTTTGAGTTGTAATTAATTAACCCACTCGAACTGAGTTAAAGTCAGTTAAACTAGTTCAAACAGTTGAAGGACTAGTAGGAGGTCTAGTAGTGGGGAGAAGCACCAGTGTAGCTTCACTGCTCCACCAGTTTAATGAAGATTCACTCATAAATAACTCATGCATGTGAGTTCTTAGGAAGACCTAGTTGAGATTAGAGTTCAGGTACAATGCATTATCAATTGTATAATTTTCTGAGTTATACAGATGGTGAATGCAATCAGTGGAAGGCCTATGATGGATTGTGTAGTTATGGAGAGAGAATTTCCGAATTAAATATGGGCTAATTCTCTCAAGAATTGTGCAAGGAAGTAGGGGCTTGACAGACAACATATTTGGCTAAATGTTGGCTTGAACTGGTTTTTGAAGTAGAGAGATAGATTGTACTTGTGCAAGAATTGTTTAGGTTTAACAAGAATTGTATTTTCTTCTCAGATATTTTGGTTAATGCAATATAGATAGTTGGGGTTTTGAGCAGTTTATTTCCCCATAAAAATATTGTGTTATGTTCGATTGAAATTATTCCTTTTCTTCTTAGTGTTTTCATTGAACAATTTTTGTTTCCATTGATGAGTAGAGTAGAATATTGTGTTATGTTTTAGCATATCACATAAGATGTTGAATCTACAAGTAAAAATATACATGTAGATCACACTACATTCATTCTATTGATGTTTCCATCAACATTACCTGCCATAACATTTAACATAGTTTAATCACATAATATCAATTCATATCCACATGATACTGACCTAATAGATTTGTCAGGGCTACTCTTCCCACTTGATTCCTCATAAGACCAGGCACCTCTTCATTCCATTCACCTACATAAGCAATCATTCCTCCACAAGCATGATCCTTGACAACCTTGGCAGAAAATGAAGATTAGCATAAAACAATCATGATCTCTGACGAATCTATTAGACAAAGTCATACATACATACATGTATACATATAGAGACTTCAACATAATAATGATCACAACATAATTACCAGATAACATAAGGTCAAGGTTAAGAGAACCCCGCTTATCCATGTAAAACATGCACAACATTGAGAACTATAGTTCCCAACTTAGCCAAGGCATTTGACACCTCAAATCCATGTACTTTACCTTTCCTTATTACTTCTCTCATAATTTTCCTAACACTTTCAATGGACCCAACCAATCCAACGAGTTGTCATACCCTTGCCTTCAACTTCCTTATACATGCACCAAGCTTCATTTGGGTCTTACATTACTTGTCATGTTTCATTCAGCTCACCTCGAGCTCCATTAAGTTCCTCCTTCCTAACCAATTCCTAAGACCCTCAAAATGCAAAAGGCAAGAACAAGAAACAAATAAGAAAAAGACTATGAAAAAATAATAGCAATACAACACCACAAACAAAGTGGTGTGGCCATATACTAGACATAAACAAAATTGCAAATCAAGTGCAATCAAATCACAAAATATTGAAAGCACAAAACTCGCAACAAAAACCATGACTAAATTCCCATAGATTCCCAATTTTCCGAAGGGAAAAGTCAACCCGAGCCTTTTTCAAGATTTCATGGCAGTCTCTTTTGCCATGCAATCCCATGCATCATACTGCCATAAACACATAACTGTCAGTGCATAAATAGATATACAATATATCAGTTACCTTACCTTGGTGTAGCCAAGCATGCTGACTTGTAAGTGAACACATACATATATCAACTCTTAAGGGACTCCAATTGGTTGACAAATCTAACTATAACCAGGAAACCAATTGTTCTACCTATCAAATACATGTTCATGAATATAACACATATCCACATAATGTTAGAAAAGATCAAGGTTAGGAAGACTTACTGTATACAAAGCACTCATTTGTTTGGAATTGTGGTTTCCAAACATATCCAAAATAATTATCACCCAACTCCTTTCGTTTATCTTGCCTTATTGAAATAGAGTCCTATTGTGTACTATCACAGTATCCAAATGTTAGTTATATAAAAAATCAACTATTACCTTGTCACGCTAATACCAAACATGTTTCCCTACAACTTCCTACACATGTCATTCATATGTTCCAAATATAAGGATATCATGTTTATTAATTTGAAACCATCCTTTATCAAGATGTTGCAGCAGCTACAACTCCCTCCAAAATTTTGGCTCACATGTGAATTTTAGAGCCTACCTTGGATCTTGCGATTAATCATCCTTGGTCACTCATTGGTAAGCTGATGATCTCAAGCTTCCCCTCCTAGATCCTAAGAGTTTTTCATGTTCTCATCTTTATGCAACATGTGTCATCTTTTGGCATAGGGGCTTTTGTTTTTCATGCAAAGGGAACGTTGTCTTGCTTCAAGGGAATTGTGTGTGTATGAGTGGTTGTTATCACATAGACATGTTTCACACTCACTTCACACAATCTTGTCATAAAGGTTGTTTCATCAAGAAAAGTATGTTTTATGCATTCTAGATGGTGTATGCTATGTCACTAAGTGTCAGTGTGTAATCAAAGTCAAGTCATATCAATGTTTACATATGTTTCACTGATCTCACACTTAGCCATTTTCCTGAGCAACCTAGCCTCATACAGTGTCCTGAAACTGTGCACTTTTCTTCTACAACCATCAAGCTTCCTCCATTGCCTGATGAAACCCCATAGTGTGTAGAGACACCAACCTTCGTTGCCTGCTGAAACCCCATATCCTACAGAGACCCTAGCCATCATTGCTCTCCAAAAGTGCACAGAGTAGTCAGGCAACCAGTACTACTCTCCACAAATGCACAGAGAAATCCAACTACACTACACTTAGAAATTACATATATGTATCCTCCCAGGACCACCATCCCACAAAAGCGTTTTGTGCCTCAAAATTGCTCAATGTTGTACAAGCTACCCTATTTGTCTTGCATGCAGAAATTGTGCAGACGAGCCTCCCAGGGCCCCATTCCTGCATTAGTCACTGTCCATTCAAATTGTGCAGATCTACCTCCCAGTGACTACAGGAAAAAGTGACATGCTGAGATCACTCCCAAGGAGTTGAGGAGAAGGACCAAGGAACCAAGTAATGGAAAAGATTAGGATCACATGCAAACTCTGTCGAATGCATGATCATCTTAAGGATAGGTATTGTAAGTAAATAACACCTTTCAAAGTACACTTCTTAGTTGTGTTTACAAGACTAAGTGTCAATGCCATGTAATCCTATCCTCAGTAACATGCATGTGCGCAAACATGAAAAGTCATTTAATTTGTTTCTTCTACATGCCTTGCTTCCTTTTCACTTGTTTGACCAATTATCGTCTTTGGCATGTTGATTGCTATGTCATGCTTGCAACCTTGTTCTGGTGATGCTGAAGGTTATGTTCAAGTTGTGCTTGTTGTGTAAACATCTATTTCACTCATACACGATGTTGTAAGAAATGTTGCACAAGTGTTGTCATGGTTGTTCGAATGTCTATCTCAAGTGTCGCACTTATCTCTCGCACCTGTTGGGCAGTCACACTGAGTGTATGTTTCCTTGATGGTTCGAGGTGTATTGTCGTCGAGTCATGGTGAGTGTGTGTTCACAAGGTCATGCATGCACAAGTTCACTTGTTCACACACTTAGTCATTTTCCTGAAATTTTTTCGACTGGACCACCCCCCAACAACTGAACCTCCGCTGAGCTGCACTGCATAGTCTAAGCCCTCAACGATCATGTATTGCTACCCAGAATTGCACAGAGCCTAAGGCTGCCTCCCAAGAAGTCTTCACTAGAAAATCCTGGTGTTAACCCAACTGACTGTCACCTGGAACAATGCAAAGGTTTATTAGTAAGCCATCTCAATCTGTGTTGACCGCAAGAAAATATATCAAGATTCCAACTGGTCAACCAGAGAGTTTGATCAGGTAGTGACCCTGGGCCTCACTCCTAAAAAAAATTGCATAGAAGTTTCCAAGCATGCCCACCTCTACTCGCTGAATAAATTGTGTAGACATGCCAGACAGACACCTGCTTCCTGTCACTGCACTGTCCTCGAAATTTATGTAGTTCTGTCAGCCAGTCTCCCTCTTAGCCGACCTGCTCCTCCTCCTCAAAACTGTGTAGTTTTCATGGGTTGTCTCCTAGCTATCCATCATCCCGCTCAACCCAGAAACTACATAGGGATGTCTTGCAAACCAACATCTCATCTCTGTGTATTTTTGGCCAGCAAGCTCCCGCAACCACCTGCCAACTTCCCCAGAGAATCTGCGCAGTTTTCACTGCCAATGTCCCCCTTCTGCGTACACTGTCTCCCTAGAAATATTGGGCAAATATGCCCTCCAACTAAGCAAGAAATCACAGGCAGTCACTACTGATCCGGACTTCCCATATCAACCTCCCAGTGACCTCTACACAATTTTCATTGATAGGGGCCAAAGCTCGCATCCTAGCCTGAAATGTGCTCTGCACAGTTTTAGAGCCTTGTCCTCTCTCTTGGTCACATGCATTCGAAAATGAAATATAATGCATCATGGTAGACTAGGAGATTTTTGGATTTGACGTCATCTCATCATGAGTGGTTGCAGATATAAGTACTCAGATGAGACATGGTGTGAAGACAAATGGGATGAATAAGGAGCGCATGCTAGGAGACTTGTTCAAGAACGGACAAACACATGGAGCATGCCAAGTACACGCAAAGGAGAGACGTGCATGTCCAACATCAATCGAACACCAAGACCATCGAAGACTCTAGACACCTTTGTATGTGGAGGTGAAGCTATGATACACCAAGAGCACATTCATCACTCTTTAGTACTATAGCTTGACATGGACACTGCCATCAGCATGAACATACCAACTCTGTCTTGACGAGTCATTTCATGAGTTATCTCGACCACATCACTATTGTGGGCCATACTATTATAATCAATGTAATATAACATGGAAGTCCAAGAGACCCACATGTAAAGTTGAAGAGTCATGTAAGTCAAATATTCATGAGGGAAATTGAATAGTCACAAGGGTCTTTCACCCTTGGCTATATATACCCATCATTTGTACATGCAAAGGAATTTTTCACCTTGGTTCCTCCCACATAGCCTTGAGAGTCCATAATATTTTCTTTGATAAGTGAGTAGTGGCTCCAACAGCCTGCTATCAGGGTTAGTGATGTAATGGTGTACGGATGTGTCTTGGAACTTTCACTTAATTTAGAAGCCTGTTAACAAGCCAACACATTTTCACACATGTATTTTATTTGTTTGTAAGAATATTCTTTGGATGCTTGTAATGCATGTTGCTTTAACTTGTATTAATACAATTAAACTATTTTGGTTATTTTAGAACATATGCTATTGGAAATGTGTTTTATCAATTGCTAATGATGTCTCGGCTATGTGGGATATCCTATGGGACACTCAACATATTCATTCATGTAAACTTGTTATAATGCCCATCACACTCGTGTGGACTATTCTGTTGAGTGTTGTGCGTGTTATCAGTTCACTTTGTGTTTGTGACTTCCGCTTCCATGTGGACTACTTCACCGAAAGTTGTGCATGTCCTATTATGTTGTGTGTCTCTAGTAGAGTTGGGACTATTCCCTTTCAACCTAAGACTCACTTCCACCCTCTCCCTCTGTAGTGAAAGAGATTTGACACAAATGACACTAATCACTCACTAGGCACACAAACCTCTCTATTCAAAGACAAATAAAACCACTCTTAGGTGCTAACAAGCAAGAGCTAAGGCATATCTTTAAGATAATGGCAACCGAGCCATTATACCATATGGGTCTCCTACACCAAACGATGTGAGGTCTAGTTGGGAATTCATATCGGGGAGATCCCCTAAATGTTGGTAGGTCCATCACAGTCAACACAAGACTAACAATCATGTCATAATAAACTCATAGTCAATAGTCATAATACTACAAGTAGCACCTAATAACACTCAAGTGCATATCATCTATCTCAGCACATGATGTGTTAGTACAACCATATTAGAACAATATCATTCCTTCACACAATCTTACAGACATATACTCATATCATGCAATTAATCAAACATTCAAACAATAGATAGATGACATAATCAATACTCAAACACCAAATAAATGACATAATCAAATTCATACCTTAATGTATCTTAGGGGAGGCTATCACATCTGCACAAATCAATCTAGATTATTATGGGATAATATCATAAATACATTAACTCATACTTGAATGTCATAACCATAGTCATCTGCATAGGTCAATCCAAATTAGCACAAAATATAATAACATCAAGACCTCAGCTGCAATGACCATAATCATCAGGAATATGACCACAATGCATACAACAACAAGCTACTTTCATTCATGATTATCTGACACATGTGTATATGACTACACTAATCAACTAGCATTCATCATACATGTAAGCACAATAACAATACAATGCCAAACATATAAGTAACCCTAATGCTTATAACAAACATTAAACACATACTTGCATGCCAAACATACAAACCTATATGATGATATGCTCATACCCTGAATTCTAGTGTCACAACCTCACTCTGATGGTATGCATCTCCTGCTCTATCTCAACTAATACATTCCTGCTCTATCTCAACCAACACTCAACATCATAAAATACTAACAAAATTGTGATGAACTAAAATCCATACAATGACCTCATGCATGATAACCATGCCCATAATAATGCATGCATAACAACATATAGACACTAACATGCATAAGAAACGAATATACAATGAACATGAATTCATGGAAAACACATCCCAACAACAACATCATCAAATTCCACATGTCAACAAAACTACAACAATGACCATATCCATGCATACACATCAAACACATATACAACTTACATGCATGCATGCCAATCCATAATCTGCCCATCCATTCCAAGTGTCGAACCATGCTCTGATACCACTCTTTAGCACCCTCCTCCCACATTTACTAAAGCTAAGCAGTCCACCGGGGTAAACATGTGATGAAGAGTTACTATGATATGATTGAACTCCCCATGTATAGTTAAGCAATTGGAGTCAACATGACAAGACCAAACCGACCTTCCTCAGAAGCTACAAGACCTTAAGGATCCAACCAACCCCTTTAGGTGTTAAACCGCTAAGGGAACTTGCTTTTTCACTGCTCTAGAGCCTCATTCACTCCCATGACAAGGCATGCATGCGAATGAGACCCTCAATTCACTCCCACAACAAGGCATCCATGTGATTGTGGCCATTTTCAGGAAGTTCTGTTCCAACGACTCCAAATTTTGTGCCACTTTTTTTAGGGAAAGGACTGAGGCCACTGCCATAAATCCATGAAACTTCCAGAGATGACAAATAACATAAAAAAAATGGTACTAATGCAAACACTTGAACAAGGACTTGATCTGACCCATACTAGCCATGAAAAGCATTTCATCAAAAATATCACAAACATGTAATATACACATCACAACAATAGATCCAAGAATAAGGGTCTCATACTTATTTGAGAATAATCAAAGAGGACTGATATCTCCTCACAATCATTGCATTATTATCTATTAGGTCATTCATTCACTAACATTTCTTATACTAACCAAAACATGATGAGAGCCATACATCATAACTGTCATAAACATGCTTATAACCAACAAATAAACAAAGATATTTCAATGAGGAAATAACCATTAAAGCCACATAATGTCAAGCACATTTACTCATGAAAATACCAAATAAAATGAGCTCTTATTAACATATGCAACTCCAACCAAGTCATATAATTCCATGTACCACCAACCATAGATTGGGATCAACCAAATATCTCTTTCAACCAATCACCCCTATGCCATATTCTAAGCATGAATGTGGGATCTTATGAAACAAGTCAAACAAAACCCAACTAGGGCTTCGCTGGTCAGACTTTGGATCTGTTGTTGCAGCTTCAGGTTCAACAGCTTCCTTCCACATGTGTGAGAGAGAGTCTCCTTTTTACGTAGTAGAGAAGAGCCTCTTTTCTACACAGGAGAGAGAGAGAGAGATGTGATGACATGAGTGAGTGAAAATGAGGAAAATTCCTCCTATATTTATACACAACTGTTGATGTTTGAATATATGCAATTGTTGAGCTTATGAGCCTCAAATGAGTTGTAGCTCAGCTTCATAATTATTCCATAATAAAAATAAATTCATATCTCCATAAATACTTATCAGAACCAGATGATGTTTAGATCAATCCTATATCTCTCAACGAGAGGAATCTAATAAAAATATTATCAACCATGAATAAGATGACCCACATGGGTTTTGGCCCTAGTTGCCAATTTTAACAATTAAGGCCAATTGAGGCCCATACAATTACTCAATGATGAGGCTCATCAGCCACAAAAACTAGATTTTTCTTCAGACCAAGTGCATACATTACATCATTTAGGTGGATATGGGAGCATGACTCCCTCTTAAAGGTGGCAATGTCAATCCCTTTGGTACTATACAACACATCATCTCCAAGTTCTATATGTAATTGTCGATCCTTATCCTCGAGGTTGTTGTAGAACTCCTTACTTCTTGTCATATGATATGAAGCAACAGAGTCTAGGTACCACTCACTCCCTCTTACTGTGATTTCCATGCAAGAAATGAGGGTGAAATCCAACTTTAATTTTGATGTAAGAACATCTCCTCTTGCTCCTACTGCAAGATCCTTACAGGATTTCTTGTGTGGACACTTGGTTGCATAGCGTCCATACTCATGGCAATGAAAGCATTTAATTTTACTGACATCTTTCTTCTTGCCATGGTTCTTATATTTGGCCTCACCTTGGGCCTTCTTGCCTTTAGCATTCTTTCCTTTTCCAACTAGAGCATAGTCTTCTTCCTCATCAAATATGGATGTTACACCATCTCTAGGCTTGTCTCTTCCATTAACTAAATTTTGATAGTTGTGCTAGGACTTCGGAAGGCCAAGGAGTACTAAGCTCACAAGTTCAGATGAGGCCACATTTTCTCCCACTCCTACAAGTTCGTCTTGAACCTGAGTGAATCTGGATAGGTATTAAGGAATGGTTTCATTTTTCTGCATGGGAATGTTCCTAAGCTTATCTCTCAAGGCCAATTTCATGGCATCAATTCTACTCTAGAATATATTTGTGATATTTTTCCACATTGAAAAATGAGTCTCCTTTCCATGCAAGTTTGAAACCACATGATCTTCGACGCCCTCCAAAATAATCCTCATGGATTTTTCCTTGTCTTTCTTCCACTGAGCAAGTGCTTGTGCATCTAATGTTATTGATTTTGGAATATCTGTTTTTGTGTATTCCCATACTCCATTGTTATCTAGGACAACTTCCATCGTGTCTTTCCAGGCACAAAAGTTTGATGAGCCCTCCAATGCATACTCAAGCCTTAAGCCATTGGAAGACACTTTTCCTGCACTGAAGAGAATCTGCACAAAAAACTCTGCAAATCAAGATGTCTCTAAGAGAATATAAGGAACAAGGTTTCTATGTACTCTTCCATAGCTCTGATACCATGTAGAAATGACAAGAAATTCACTACTACTAATGAATTCAAATTGAAAACACAAGACATAAATTTCTTCTACTATTATGTGGAAAGAAACACACATGATAGAAACACATCAAATAACATGCAACCATCAAAACACAAGGAACACAATGGTTTTATCACTAGTACAAAATGACTAATTAGTTACTAAAAAAACAACTAAAATTTGCATATAAACAACCATTTTTCAATCAGTGACCAATAGTAGTTAATTTACAGTATCTTATAACGTGACCAAATTTTAGTCATTTTTAGCTTAGTCGTTAATTGGTTCCCTCAATTTTACCATCTAGTAGTATATTTAGTCATTCATTTTTCATTGGTTTAGTCATTATTTGTCGCAATTAATGACTAAATATATTACTATATGAATCCTCGAGAAAACCAATTAATGGCCAAATAAATATGACTAAATTTTAGTTGTGTTATAAGATGTTGTATATTAGCTACTAATAGTCGTATATATGCAAAATTTAGTCATCATTTAATAATAAAAAATTTATCATTTGCAGTAGTCATTTATCTTTTTTTGGTATTTTCATATTCATTATATAAATGTTTGGTTTAGTAGTTTCTATTCATGTTAATCATTAATTAATATAAACCACTAATTTAGTAGTTTTATATTGATTTTATGTGTTTATTATTAGTCACCATAAATTAATTAGTATTTTTTTGACTAAATTCTAAGAAAATGTCATACAATGTGCATGTTTATCTAATATGATAATGGAAAGTTACATATGTTAATTACAAGACTAAATAATATCAAGTGCAAATAAAAATAATTTCAACCTTATAAATTTTATTATATAAAATATCAAGTATTACAATATGAGTTTCCAACTTAATATGGGTTGGACTACAATTTACACATGAAATATTGTTTCATCATTCAAAACATTATCACTATGTTGCCAAAGCATTGCAAGTGAATTCACCAACTCTGAAGGCTTGACCATCAGTCTCTATGAGTGCATCTTATGCAAGATATTGGCTCTAAGGGTATCACTAGACAGATTCCCTTCTCTCTCTCATTTTGCATTTGTCGCTCCAGTGTTATTGTTCTCCTCTTTCTTCAATTGTTGCTTTTTACCATCAATATTGAGTTCCTCTACTGAAAATGAAAGAAGATACAATGCAAAGTATAAGACATGAAAGACAATGAATACTTGAATATAAAATAAAGTAGACTATAAAAGATTTATATGACATATACCTCAACATTCGATAGTGGCCACTATGTGGCTAGATGACCTGTATAAACAAAGACAATAAAATTTCACCATATAAAATGGAATTGGAGGGTGATTCATCATGCATGCTAGGACTTTTTGTGTGCACACATCATATTTCTCACTTCTAATTGTATCAAAAACAAAGAGTATGCACAATGACATGTAGTGACATTTGGGTTTCTATTTGACTCAATGATATGCTTGATTTTTTAACCCATTCCAATCCTACCACAATGAAATTAAGAGAGACAAGGAAACAAGGACTATCAATAAATTAAAATAGAGAATTTAGAATGAAACTCAATTGTACCTTAATGTAACTATAAGTATTTGCAGCTTCCTGATCATCGATGAGCATCACATCACACTGTGAAAAATTCCTTGCGTTATGATAATTTGGTTGCACCTACACTAATCCTCTGTAGTAGTCCCTTGACTTGCCTATAGATATAATTTTAGAAACAATCCTACTCCTACAATTCTTCCCTATATGGATCATCTTTATCCCCCCCTATTAATAGTTATTTTTCAAGGAAACAAAATATTACTCTCCAATTGCATCATTTCCTTTCAAAATAATGCTTGAGTATTTCCAGGTGATTGTTGAATCAGTCTCTACTCAGGTCCATGAAATCCTTGATTTGTCTCCATCGCAAAAACCTCTTTTTGTAATAGAATTATAAATCCTACATCTGCATTCCTCGTCCCTGACATACCAATTCTTTGAAGTGGAATACTTTATCATTACTCCCTTAGTGCAATAGAGATCCACTATTGTGGCATGGAGATGATTGGTGTCATAAAATGGTATAGCTCATCCTTCAATATATGTCATAGAACTCCTCTCACCTCACAAAAATCCTCTCATCTACAAAAATAAGAGTCTTCTCAAAATTCCTAGTCTCCATCTCATTCATCCTAAAATAAGTGGATATTTCCATGGGTGACAAAGTGTGCTTGGAGAATTAATAGAAGGAGCTATCACTAAAAAAATAAAAATACAATGCAACATAATATTTATCAGTAAGAGCAACAACCCTGCCAAGCTACTTACTAACTAGATAAAGGTACTCCTTAATTACCTCTTATAATGAACAAAAGATAACCTCAACTTCTTATAGAGTCTACTTGTGCATGGTAGCAATGAAACCACTGTCGAAAATAACATCTACAACAATGTTGGTCAATATTTTCTTCTAGTCAAGGATATGCCAAAATTTTGAAAAGTATCAAGCAGGTCAGGGTCCACCTCATCCAAACTCCTCTTCTTCTTCTACTCGCTCTTTTTAGGTTCAGAATAATACCAAAGGTCTTCGAAACTGATGGGTGGGTAAAAGTTATCATACCATTGAGTTCTTCCATTTTTAATCATTTTCTGTAAGAATTGAATCTAAATTGCAAAAGTCATTCAAGTTCCTTCTTTTTAGCTAAAATTAACCTAAGTTTTGGAGAGTTGTAAGGTTTAATGGATCTAAGTATATTCTACTTAAAATATAGTAACGTGGTTTAAAACTGTAGGCATTGAGATCAGAATCTAAGGATGAAAAAGAAAAGATTTTGTGTTCATGATTACAAGAAATTTTAATTTCATGTAACAAAGTTTGAGGAAGGTCTAGCATTCGCATCCTACCATAAAATATTCTTTCATCACTTGAGCACTTTTAATTTGGTCATGGTAGATTCCATTACACAACAAATGAACCACTAAAAAAAGGTGAAAAGAAAAAATAAAATATCATGCATTCTGACCCTAGAAAATTTAGGGAGGAGAGAACTGATCTGTACAATAAGGACATCCAAAATTCTTACTTGTCCATTTTCTTTTGATGAATTTTTGGCCGCAATCAAGATTTGCATTATCATAATCATTAAATCCTTTGTAAAATAATGACATGCAAAAAATGCTTACTTTTCCATTGCCTTTTGATGAATTGTTGGTTGCAATCAAGATTTGCATTATCATAATCATTAAAACCTTTGTACAATAAGGACATGCAAAATGCTTACTTGTGCATTGTCTTTTGATGAATTGTTGGCCACAATAAGATCTGCATTATCTTAATCATTAAACTCTTAACTCTAGATAAAATTTATGATTTGATAATACAAACCTTCAAAACTATTTACCCATAAGAACAAAAATCCTCTTTAGTAAAAAGGAAAAATGGAGTCCAAATTTATACCCATGTACAAATTACCAAAATATCATAATCATTAAACCCTCAACTCTAAATAAAATTTATTCCAGATTTAAACAGGAATGCAATAAAATACAGAGATAACCATATACACAAAGATGCAGCGGAAATAATACTTCATTTCATTAATGGAAAATACTGAAATATGCTTACAACTGGAAATAGAAATAAACCAGCTAGGGCGATGGTAGCTTATCTCTGAGAAGAGATGTGTGGCTACATGCCTCTGAACTGTCTTACAATGATGCTCGAAGGCCTATTTATTGTTGAGAAACAATGGAAAAACCCTTCACATTCCAAAACCTAACCCTGGAAGATGAAATGCCAACTTGTGGGCCCCATTTTTGGGTAAGTTGGTACATCAACTTCCCGGGGTCACGAATCGGTCGTCTTATCTCCGTTTGACGCGCATGATAGCTCGTTGGAAAGATCTCTCCGAGGACTGCGACAGAAAGGACGATTTTTAGATAGAAAAATCGCTGGCGGTAGATTTCCCAAAAAACGTCGTTTAGGGCCTCAAAACGGCTTCGGACGTTTAGGACCCGAAAAACTGCTAAAAATAGTAAATTGTGCTATAATTAAGGTAACTGAAAAAAACTGCACGAAGCACTAGAGGGGATCCAAGTGGAATTAGCGGGTGGCCACCAATATCCACCTGGATCATTCCTCCCCCCTTAGGAAGCAATGGTCCCC